>JASFDG010000426.1:0-19055 GCA_036937095.1 Phaeolepiota aurea
GATCCACCTGGCATGCTGTTGCTGACTTCTCGGATATTTTAGGAGATAATCGATGACAATCGCAACGATTCTCGGACGCCCCATCCTACGATCCAAAGGCCGCTAACACGGGTGTTAGCGGCAAGGCAAATTTGCTTTGTCTAACGGACTGAATGCCTCATCCTGGTGCGCGATCGTGCACCCGGCTCTCGTCATAAATCAGGAACATCCAGCAATCTGGGGTCAATAATCAAGCCCTGTACTGACCCTCAACAAAGCCGGCACCAGTCTTCCGTGCAGGTAGTCACTCCGAGTGTCATGTTTACGACTTATGGTCGGAACAATAGACGGTAGACTTTCCAGAATTACAGAATATATACCCAAGTCATGCACTATCGGTGGCGGATATATATTCGAAACAGAACAGGCACACAGAAAAATGTAACATATCACAAGCTTCTCGACCACCAACCTAACTACCACTCCCTCACTCAAAGCTTCAACACAACAAGCACGTCAGACCCTTTTGCATTTCCCCTACGCGCGCCAAACTATACCACAGAACCCTCTGCCGCCCATACTGCACCCTTGCATCTGGTAAGTATATAGCTTTATGTGGGGAAAAGCCGCCTATCAAGGTCGATCCTCATTCCCGAATAATATACCGATACCGCTTGTCCAACCATAAATGACATTCCAAGGCGATGCTGATCTACCAGTGTTTAAGCTGATCGTATCGGTGGGTATGGTGGTTACGTTCGTGCGGGTCGACGCCAAACTGTATTTTTATGTTATCCCCTTCAATAGGTCCAAGTACGGTGCCCAATGGCCCCGCAAACTCTCGGAAGTGAGAGGTTATTTCAACATGCTGCAGGCGTGCGATGGGTGGTGGAGGAATGGGAAGGCCCACCCAACACCGGGACGCAATCATCTTCCCAAATGAATCGAAGGGAAATTCTGCGGGATCAGAAAGCGCAGGGGTCGCCAGTGTGATACTAGACAGACCCGGAATAAAGATGTCACTTTTGTACGCATCATACTTGTCTTTGCAGTTCAGTCTCTCGAATAATTCCGTGTAGTCAAATTCCCCTGCCAATTGAAGGTCGGATATTGTGGCGCTCGAGCGCTCGAGGATCTTGAAAATATCGGCATTCTCGATCCAAGCGTGATTTAGGCAAAATCGGGAGAGTGAATGGAGGTTCCTGGAGAAGTCTTCACTATCGGCATCTTGAAATCGCGCAATATTGTAACCAGCCAACCCATGCAATTCGAGAGTGCTAAGTGATGGCAAGCGAAGGCGGTCGAATATATGGGCACTCAAAGCGCCTGTAAATGAAATTGATAGGAAAGAGAGATTGGGAAGAACGGTTTCTGGATATTCAGTGCCGTCGTCCCCGTATATGCTAACAATGTAGAAAACGGCTTTTTCAAGAAGCAGACAGGCGTGGAGTACCCAAGAGAACGCTGCTTGCGGGATGTCAATGGTTGTGAGATGGGTCAATTGGGCCCAGGGCAACATGATCCTGGCATCTCGACCTATGCTTCCCAATGATACCTTACGCAGGAGAGGTGCGTCTTGAAAGATTGTACAAAGTTGAAGCGCTCCCCCACTGAACGCACCAGCGCGTACGACGAGCGACTCAAGGTTGTTGAGGGCCACAGGAGGACGGCTGCACAACTCGACTAGGTGGTCGGCATACATGGCGCCCACATCTAATTTTCTGAATCGATGGATATGTGGGAGTAGTATCTGCTCCCAAACATCAGCCAAAGACTCTGATGGCGCCGAGGAACCAAGATCGGCGAATATGCGATATGAGAGCTGATCAGCCGCTGGGCTTCTTCTCCCGAACCACCCCGTGATCGCTTCGGAATATGCTTGGAGTAGTTCTGGTTCAAGGTTACTGGAATTTGTGTCAATAAGGACTGACAGCGAGCTCCAGAGTTCTGGCGTATTGAGCGCTGCATATCTCCACGACCTGCAGACATCGGAGAGGAGGATCGGTGCACCGGCAGGATTGAATGTCGGTTCGTCTGGCAAACAATGAATGAAGATCCGTGATAGAAGCTCCATAGGGAACTCGGCAACGATGGGGAAAAGCGAGCGCGGACCAGGGGGATCGAAAGAAGCGGTATCATTGAAAGAACGAGGATAGCTTTTGCTCGCTTGGCTGCGACTCCCATGATACCCTATGAGGCACGTCATCTCGCGGGCGATTGACATAACCAGATCTTGGTAAGTGAACTCAGACATGATATCCTTGTGCGGCTGCAAGTGTTACTCGAGGGGGCAGTCGTTCTTCAAGATAAGAGTCTGTGAACACTTTCCTGAAGCCTTCAAGTTGATACAAAGACTTACAGGTGGTTTGATTATCGCAATCGATCATTTGTTTTCAATCATATGATCGTCGAGTAGACGCCTAAGTAGGTGTTCTTAGACACGGCGCAGTAGGTCACGCAACATTTTAGGGGCGCCCTGGGTGTAAGTGAGTCTGGTTTTTCGGCCAGCTATTTCAACAATCGATTAGCCTACATCATTGCCATCGTGTGCCTCACCCAACTGGAAAGCCATCATATCGCACTGGAGTTTTGCTGTATACATTCCGAACTCGCCGGCAACATCTAGAGTCTTTTTGGTGTGCAGGATGTACATATTTTTAGGGGCGTTCCTCAGGGCTTCGAATCCCATGGAAGCAGCAGGACTGTATAATATCCATGAGTCAGCCAGAGGTTTTGTGGGGCGCTGATGGGGCTCTCAGGCCCAAAATACATCTCAGAACCCACCAACAAAATGGACGCAAATCAAATCCCACCATCAATGACAAAGACTTAAATCTAACTTTAGAGCAATTTCAGAACGGGCGCCGCTTCCTGGATATGAGTGGGAGTCCAACACGCTAAAGGGGAGCATCTGACTTGTTGAGGCTGGGAATAAGTAAGCCTCGTTAATGCTGAGGTCTATCATGGAACAGTATATAAGTGGCCTTCCACCAGAGTTTTCGTCTTCGCAACGAAATAATGACATCGATTTTCGAGCTCTTCCCTGCACCTTCGCCCACAACTACTAGCACTCATGGATTAAGCCCGGTCAGGACATGGCCTGGCATAACGCCGGAATCCACAGCCGCGGTCCAGGAAATCCTCAAAGACAACCACGAGAAATGGGATATATTCTTCAATGAACTTGGATTCCACAAGTATGGTATATAGCGTGGATGACCTGGTTGCTCATTGTTGATGGTGCCATGGTTGACAGTCATTCGGCACACACGGTTGTCGCGATCTGGGCATTGGGTGCCCACGAATCCAGCTTGCGAGGGGCGTACAAGCAGTCGAGTGCATACCAGCGACCAGCCGTTGATGCTCCCGAAGGGATCAGCCATGCGAATTGGAAGGCCCACCTCGGAGATGGGCGGTGGGTAGACAGCCCTTCGTCTACAAAACAAAATTCACTTATAGTTGATACGGCAATAGATATTATCAGGCATACCTTAAATTCTTTATCGCAGAGCTGAAGGAGAAGGGAATCGATACCTGCCTGGAGACATACATATTTTCACAGGATGCGAATGTAAATGCAGGGCTCGACGTCGAGAAGCAGCCTGCGATGCTGAATCGGTTCCAAGCCGGCCTTCTTCATCCCATCATCCACACAGGATATGGAGTGGAATTCAACATTCCGGGGCTGGTTGCCGAAGGTTGGTGATTGTGGTGACGGAATAACGCTCGACTTAGTCGCTTCAATACAGGACTCGCCGAGACTGCGGTGCACTATGCAGATGGTGTCACCAAATTTACGTCCGCCAATTTCGAGCCTGATGCAGCTGGTGGGTTGGCCGATCGTTTTGCTCGTGCGGTTGGTCTAGGTAAATCAGAGGGTGCATCAGGAGCTCATGCCTTGACTATCTTATCCCGCATCGTCAAGGACGACAAGTTGCAGCATGTCGAAAAGCAAGACGAGATGGCAGCTTTTTCAGATGTGACAGCGAGGCATGGCGAGGCCATCAGGGATTATGTGAACCAATGGAATCTGGACGGACCGATTGCAGAGAAAGTCGAGGAGCTCGTTTGGGTCAGTGTCTTGCTCTACAGTGGTCCTGGTTATACAGGCTTGAAGGCTAGAGGGCACTTCGTGGCTGATTTCGGTTTGTGAGTGAAAGGGGTTCATGAAGGAACCATAGAAACTGACCTCAAACACCAGCGCACACTTTGTGACTTCAGCGCTGTTCTTAGGGACCATTGCTGCGCACATCGCTCCACGCTCACAGTACCTTCTGCTGAAAAGTTGGTTCGCAGCCGTGTTGACGTGGTATGTCTCACGCAACCGCCCAACACTCGAAATTGCCAAAATATTCGAGGACCCGGATACGCTGTTTCCTTCACCACCAGGGGTCCTACCCACCCCCCACCAGGGCGCCCTTGTACCCAGCTCCTCTCCTCACGCTGTTACTCCAAACCCCTGGCTTCCAATCTTACAAACGGCAATGATCCACCCTGATGAACATCTCCCCAAGTTCCAACGTGCAATGGCTCACTATGCCGAGCTTTATGGTGGGCGCCGTGCCGGCCATTTTACGGGCACAGAGTTGGAGGGCGCAGATAAGATTGACGGGACACTATTCATCCGTAGCGCAGGGCTCACAGCAACCCGCATGGGATGGGTAAGGGAAGGGAAGGCTCCCTTGGAAGGAGTGTGGGATCGCGATGGGTTTAAAGCAGGAGAAAGTGCACCGCCGATGGACAGAACTTCGGTGCTTGCAGGGCAATCATACACAGGATGGGACAGAGGGTAAATTGATGTTGCCCATGCTGATATTGGCTTGATTTGTACTTGTATACGTGTTGTTTTCCAAATCCCTTCTCTGTGTTGCCTTTTGCGGCGTTTCTCTCCTCAACACTTTTACCACAGCCAGCACATCTCGTGCACAAAAATGTGCTCCTAACCTTGAAACATTTTCCATTAAGGGCATTTGTGAAATTTGCTGGGCCCGACCACTTAGCACACTGTTTGTACTCACCTGCGAAGCATATTCATCCCCTCATCTCCATACCCTCACATTGGACAACTGCCTGGCTATATGCGATACCGAGCTGGTAATACAGTGGCTCTACCTGCTGCTTTTAGGGTTCCATCCTTATCCGTGATAGCCTCACATTTGTCTTCGCAAAAGGCTTTGCCATATGCAGCACTCCACTGCTGACGAAATCCCGCCTCGAGCTAATGTACAGGGTACAGGTTTTTTGGCCGTTGCGTTGACTCGAGGGCACGGGTCGGTGTCCGTTCCAATGCATTACTTGAGAGCTAAAAAGATGAGTTGACATTGTCGAATGTCGTTGACTGGGCTGTGCGCTGCAACTTAAAAGGGTGTCTCGTAGGATGCTTGCACTCTTTTGAACTGACAATACCAGTGATGGGGACGCATGCATCCACTTCCATGAATTAAAATTGGATATAGATCCCTGTAGAGTGGTGCTTCAGGTGTGTATCACATACTCGTTAGGCACACGGAAATGGCATCACGCACAATTCATTGTTACGGAGGCAAATCAGTGGTGCCCTGGCCCCGAGCAATTTTTACGGTGAATGGGTGCATCCGATGTGGTCGTGGTATAAGCCCTATGTGTCATCACTCAGAACGGTGCGCAAAACTGCACTTACGCATGCGCTCGGCCAACCTACACTGAATACTATGGCAACCTTAGATCCGTGGTGGTCTGGCACCATTTTTGGAAATGTGGTGCTTCGAAATATTAAAAAGTGCAGTTGACCATCACCTGACGCCAAAGCACTTTACTTCTTGTCTAGATGTCTACCACGCTCCAAACTGAATGTGGTGTACGCTCTCATTGACAGGGTATAAAGACGACCCCACAGCGAGTCTAGTTTCTACATTCTTTCAATGGTCCCCACATCTCTTAAGCTCTTCCCAGCTCCTGTCCCCGTTATCTTCGTTGCGAATACGCAGGGCGCAACTCCGTCTCCGCGTACTTGGCCTAGGATAACACCGAAGTCCACTGTCGTCGCGCAGAACATTCTCAAGGATAATCACGAGAAATGGCATATTTTCTTCAACGAGAAAGGATTTCACAAGTACGTATGTGTGAGCTTCTTATAGCTCTCTCTAATCTTCGGGGCAGCCATATAGCACATGCAGTCCTTGCGCTCTGGGCCCTCGGTGCACATGAATCCATTTTAGAAGCCGCGTATGAGACTAGTAGCAAGTATCAGCGCAAGGCCATTACATCGCCTGCGGAGATCAGTCGTGCCAACTGGAAAGAGCATCTTGAAGATGAAAAGTGGGTGTTTTCCTTTCTCTTCTTGCACAGGGCTTCATGGCACATGCAGATATTATCAAGCATATCTCAAGTTCTTCACCGCAGAACTGGAACAAAAAGGGGTGGACGCCACCATCGAGGAATACATCTTCTCGCACGATGCGAATATCAATGCTGGACTGGAGCTCACCAAACAACCCGCTATGCTGAACCGTTTCCAGGCAGGCCTGCTTCACCCTGCCATCCACACCGCCTATGGGCTTGAATTCGGAGTTCCAGGTCTGGTGGCCGAAGGTAGGTTTAGCCTGCTTCTTATCAGCGCCTGACTTGATGCAACTCCAGGGCTTGCACAGACAGCTATACATTTAGCCGATGGAGTCACCAAATTCAACGCCACCAGTTTCGAGAGTGTGGGAGGAATGGCAGACCGATTTGCACATGCGCTCCGACTGAATAAGAACCAAAACATTGAAGTCCACGCTTTGACAGTCCTCAGCCGTATCTTAAAGGACGACCGTCTGAAGCATGTCTCAGAGCCAGGTCAAATATCGATCTTCGCCGATGTAACAGCCAAGCACGGTGACGCGATTCGCGGTTATGTCAACCAGTGGGATGTAGAGGGACCAGTTGAACAAAAAGTCGAAGAATTGGCCTGGGTCAACACGTTGATTTATACTGGCGCAGGGTATTCAGGGTTTGAGAACGGTGGACACTTCAACGCGGATTTCTTCCAGTGAGTCCCTCCCATAATGATGGGCAAGCGGCTATAGTAACGGACGACAGTGCTCACCTTGTGACTTCGTCGCTCTTCCTGGGAACGATCGCTGCCCATCTCACGCCCCGCTCGCAAAAACTACTCTTGAAAGGGTATCTCGCAGCGTCCTTGACGTGGTACATTGGCCGCAACCGTCCGGCTCTTAGCCTCGCCAAACTTTTCGCGGACGACAAGACACTGCGGCCGACTCCTCCTGGGGATCTGCCCAAGCCCCACGAGGCCGCTGCCCCGTCAGGAACGTCGCCCTATGCGGTCAATCCAAATCCTTAGCTTCCAATCATACAAAACGCAATCGTCCACCCAGATGATCATGTGCCCAAGCTCCAGCGTGCGCTTGCGCACTTTTCGGAGGTGTACGGAGGGAGGGATGCGGGTTATTTTGCGAATACTGAGTTGGAAGGCGCGGAGAAGATCGATGGAACCTTGTTCTTGCGTGCCGCGGGCTTGACCATGGGGCGGTTAGGGTGGGTAAGGGAAGGTGTTGCCCCTCTGAATCCATCTTGGGATCGAAAGGGGTTTCCTCCGAGCGGCGCTTCTATAAAGTTGTGACTGTAGAATACTTCGAAAAAGTTTGAACCTCGTCTTATCAGTGTTTCTCCTAATCGACAGTTCATGTGTTTTTTTGTTGGATTGGGAAGGCTGAGACAAACAACGCGGTCAACTCAATTTAGCTGATTCAGTTGTGATTCAGGTTTGAGCTTTGTCCTACCAACCACTTTAGGCGACTTCTCGATGTCTGCGGCGATCACTGACACCAGTCGTCCCCCGTCTTATCGCACACTATAAATATTTACCATGCTCACAAAGGTTGCAAGGATTTTCAATTCTGGATCATCTCAGAGGCTCTCAAGGTTCCCTATGAACAGCACACAGCTGGAATACCTGTTCCCTCCACCAACTAGTCCTCAGCAATGGCCTGGAGTATCCTCACAGTCAACTGTGGCATTGCAGAAGGTTCTCAAACATAATCACGAAATGTGGCATATATTCTTCAATGATAGACACTTTCACAAGTGCGTTGTTGCTTTCTTGTTCGTAAAGTGAGGCGTGTGTTCGCTGAATGTCCTGTATTGGATAGTCATGCTGCCCATCGAGCATTGGCAATCTGGGCTTTAGGTGCAGATGGGAAGGTTATCGAAGCTGGGTATGCAAAGGATTGCGGCTATGAAAAGCCTGCTATCAATCCACCCGGGGAAATAACGGCGGAGAATTTTAATCGGCATCTGGGGAATGAAAAGTACAAGATGCTTCCTTCCAGCGGCAATGGTTTTATTGACGGATCACGTATGCAGGTATTATAGTGCCTACCTCTCTTTCTTCACCAAGGAGATACAGCGGAAAGGGAGTTCTGCCGTGCTGGAAGAGTTCATCTTCTCGCCCAAAGCTAATATTGGTGCGGGACCAGATGCACCACGCAAAGAACAACCCCAGATGCTCAATCGATTCGTCTCGGGTGTCCTACACCCCTTGATTCACACTGGCTATGGAGCAGAGTTCGCCCTTCCTGGCATGATCGTTGAAGGTACGCAGCAAGCAATGTATATGTCAATCTTTCGCTGATGTATAGAATATGGTTCAGGCCTTGCAGAGGCTGCCGTCCATTCCGCTTCGTCCACGGCGCTCGTCCCATCGTCCTTGTTCACACCTCCTGAACGCGCAGACGAGAAATCCTCCGACCAGGACCTACAACTGGGGCAGGCGGTACACGCACTCACCATTCTTGCTCGCGTCGCAGCCGATGGCCGGTTTGCTGTGGGAAGCGATATCGATGAATCGAATATGTACGCAGATACCTTGAAAAAGCATGGTGCTGCGTTGCTGGATTATGTCTCACAATGGACCATTGCCACCAACATGGACGGAATTGCCAAAAATATCGAGGAAATTGCGTTTATGAACTCGCTCATTTACGCCGTGGCCGGCTGGACTGCTCGTGCCAGAGGGAAGGAAGAGAAAGGATATGGTTTCCAGGCTGATTTCTTTTTGTAGGCCGATCATTTTTGCCCTAGGTGTAACTGACAAGGATTTCATAGCATGCATCTCGTGACTTCCTCCCTCTTTTTGCCTTCGCTTGCGGCCCAGATCAGTCACGAAGCCAAAGTGCAGCTCCTGCGTGTTTACCTTGCCGTCTCGCTTGCATGGTACGTGGCCCGCGGAAGGCCACGACTGGATATTGCAGATTTCATGAGTGGCGATATCATCCCTAACCCTGGCGCTGCCGACCCTACCGCATCCAGCAATGAAAGCAACACCACCCTGGTCCAAAAACCCGACGTGAAGTCTGCTCCTGCGCTCGGCAAAACGCACCCAGATGCGCTCGGCGATGCGCATGCGGCCAACATCTGGCTCCCCGTTATACAATCGTGCGTTGTCCATCCCGACGACCATATCTCGAAGCTCCAGCGGGCATTGGCGCATTGGGCGAGGATGTATGGTGGGCGGACGGCATTTTCTCCGAATGAGATCGAGTTGCCGGGGGTTGAGCATTTGGATGGGACGCTGTTCGTCCGTGCGGCGGTGCTGACTGCGGGCCGGATGGGTTGGGTGGGCGAGGGTGAAGTGCCGGCAGATTTTTGGGATAGGAAAGGGTTTTATGAGAGTGATGGGACAGAGGCGGGGAAGAAGAAAGAGAGGGACAGGCTTGGTGAGGGTCCGCATTTTAGTCTAGAATCTGGGCCGCTGAACGAATTGTCTATGAGGCGCATAGGAGCGTGGTGATATGATGGTCGAGGACGTATGAATAGGTGAAAAAGCCTGTTTTTACGTGTATTTTGTGAACTCTATGTACATATCAACCAGATATTCAAGTTTTCTGAACCAATTCCAAGAACAGACGTCCACCACTTTAATAAGAGAGTATCGTCAGTTTAAGAGTGTATGATCCTTGTCGCACTCAAGACACATCTCTAAGGTGCAGCGCACAGCCCAAACAACGTGCAAAGCCGCCCAAATGGCCAAAATCTCAGGGCCCTGAGATGGGAAATCGTCAGCAGCAGGTAGAGCCAGTCCTTTGAATCAGCGTGCGAGGACACAAGGTGCTGCATACGGCCAAAGCACTTCATGAGCACCTATCGCTGATAAGGATGGGGTTCAGTATTCCTCAGGCCCATAGCCACTCTGGGAATAGCCTGTTGAAGTGTAGCCGTAGAACATGAAATGGCTCAGATGGAATACATACAAGAACAAGCTACTCGTTGAGGTCCCCAGACCCATTTTTAAACATGTACATGATGTTATGCTACAACCGCCTTCCCACAATCACGGAAATAGCGGTGGGATCTCTTTCGCCGCAATTTTTGCCAGAAAGACTTTCGTCTCCGCCATGATGACGAGGCGACCATCACCCGCAAACACCATGTTGGCAGACGTAGTCCCCCAAAAAAACTTCCCAAGGAGAGTGCCTTGGTCGTTCCACACCTTCAGATTGTCAGAGATCTGACAATGGTAGGACGCACGCACGGCTCACATACCTGGACCCCATCGCCACACCCAGAGTATACGTTTCCCTGCGCGTCGACCTGGACGCCGTCTGGGATGCCCGTATCCACACACGCGAACGCGCGTCGATTCTTGAAGACCTGCGTGCGAGCATCTACATCAAATGCGTAGCTGTCGGAAGGGGGGATAAGGTTTGACGCATCGAGCAGCATGTGCCTTGCAAATATGCTTACATCGTAGTTGGCTCCGTCTGGTTGATTCCAAAAAATGCAGAGTTGGCGCCCGTATCAGTGCTGATGGCCAAAGCAGCAGTAATTCAGGATATCGGCGGATACGCTACATCAAGGTGCGCATACGTAAGCTGTTTTCCCTTCGGCGGTAAATGCGATCCCGTTTGGCTTGTCGAAATCAGTCGCGACGACACGGACAGCCCTGGTGTCAGGATCTAGGCGGTACACTTGATTCGGGAGAAGTGGCTCGGGGCGGAAATCGAGCAAGAAGCCGTATCTGATGATAAAGGTAGCACATTTGAGTGGTTTTGGCCCTGGTATGGGGAGTGATGCTGGTACCTACACGTCATCGGTGAAAAACAGGTTCCCGCTGGGGTGCACCTTGATATCGTTGAGAGAATTGAATTGCCGCCCAAAGTAGTTGTCAAGGAGCACGGTCACATTGTGTGGGGACCTTGGATTCACAAGCGCAATCGAGGGTGGAGATGGGCCGCGCCCGGAAGTGATCAAAATAATGGAAGACTTGAATGGACCGGTACCCCCATTCGTCATCTGGATCGTATCTGGTAGGTTGAGCTGATAAAAATAGGTCAGATGAGGGGAATTCCAAACCCAACGAACAGGTGTGACAGGAACGTTTATTGGGCCACTCCTCGGGGCAGCAAGCGCCGCTTCTACATCCTTCATGCTGATTTTGCTAACCACGCTGTTGTGATTCAGGTTGCTGCGCTCAAGAACGCCGCTTACGAAAAAGACTTCATCCGTGCTGGGAACGAAGACGGGCGCCTCAGGCGCGAATGCAAAGCTGGAATTCGAGGCGACTTCCTGTATCGAGGGGTTGTCTCCTAATATTGATAAGAACGACTTATCAAATATTTGGAAGAAAGGTGGTGTGGTAGACGTAGGATTGAAGAACGCAGACGTTCGGAATGAGCCGTTGACATCCAAAACCGCGAATGTTTTTGGATCTATGAACTAGCGAGGGGGTAGTATCGTTAATGTATCAAGCGCAGCGCATCGGCGTACAACTGATTGGGGCGGGAGTGCAAACGGTGCGGTCCCAGGCTCGGTTTTCGGGGCAAAAGAAAATGCAGCATACGCTGCAATGCTCAGAGGCGTCGTCAAGAGGACTAGCTTCATGGGTATGGGTTGGGAGCGCTCAGCCGGTTCTCTGCGAACCCGTGCTACTTTAGATGGGCGGTTATATCCCGCGTTTCGTGGAAAAAGAACCAGCTTGGTGAAAGGTTTAGCAGGCCAATGTTTCCACCCAAAGACCGTTACCCCAGGAGTGACAATCTGCAGCATCCTGTGTATGTATTTTCGCTGCCACCAAGTCAGTGAAATATGGGCCTATAGAATACATAGTTAGAATGAGTACGACCTAATGATTGTACGATTCGGAAGGCACACCTCAAAGACATCGGATGGTTCGGGTCAAGGTCCGATCATTGGCGTTTGTATTTTAATTCAGGATCTCGTTGGAAGTCGTACTCCGGGCAGGCTTGTGACTATTGTCCTGGTGATTGGTGTTCCCCATGTCCAACAACGAAAAGACAAAGTATCATTCAAGCTTCGTACAAAGAAACCCACGCTGTGTTGGACGTGAAAGAAATGTGAGGTAATTATGCATGAATTGGGCGCCGTTTGAGAGAAGAAAGCTATCAGAGGTTAGGTCATTCCTCTCGCGTAGTAAGCTTTGGTGCCCTACCTGGGCTGCCATATCGAAGTCATAGTCGCCTCTAGTCAGACTTACATTGCTGTTGTGTGCTTTGATGGCCCATGGGGTGGTATGCGCGACATATATAGAGTTTCCCAACGAGAGGAAAAGGGATGAGGACTGGGTTTTTCGACAGAAGCAGAATAATTGCTATAATTATCATCGTGGGTACATACATAATACTGGTGATCTGACCAACCCACTTTGAACCAACACCCAATACTTAATCTATAGGCGGGCTCATCACTCTATTGCATGGAGAAGGCGGATTTTCATGTCAGTATTGTATTCTTGGCACGATATCCAACATCAAACTGACCTTATTCAAGGACGCTTTGCACAGTATCACCGCCACTCCCAGTCAATTGACATGCTTGCGCTCGTCTTTACCAAGTGAACTGATTGATCTCATCATACAAGAACTCCCAACGAAAGACCTCCTTCCCATTACTTCCGCGAACAGTGCATTCTATGCCATATCTGTGCGGAGACTCTACCACACCATCAAGGACCTTCGACCGGCGCAATGGATCATATGCCTTCACACTCTTTCAGCCAATGCACGCTTGCCACCTCTCGTACGCTCAGCCTCAATCGACCTCATAACGGCGGATCCAACTGGAAACTTCTATAGCCTTTTACATCAAGTCTTACAGCGCCTAACCTCCCTCGTCTCGCTTACAATCGAAATGCCCAAGAATCAGTCCCCCGCTTGGATCTTGGACAACTGTACCTTCAACCTCCGGCAATTCACGTCCTCGCTGCATTGCAAAAAGCCCTTGGGCAGATTTCTTGACTCCCAGCCTGGGATCGTAGACCTTACTCTACGTGGCTTCCAGGGTGAGAGTATATCTTTCCTGCCCCTGCTTAATTCCCCGCCTACAACCCCGCAATCGGATGTCGACTGCTTTACTCTCCTCCCGGACTCACTCCCACAACTCAAACTCTTCAATGCGGTGCACGCAGACTCATTGATTCTGAGCACCATAATGAGAGGCAGACCGATCGAGGTCGTGTCTCTCCCCTTATTCCCTTCAAGCGCATTCAACGCCCTTGACGCCCTTGCATTATCTTCTCATCCCTTGAAAAGGCTTAGTATCATCAGTTTCGATTCAGTCTCTCCTCCGTCTTTGATTTCCGAGGTCGCAAGGCGATTCCCCGACCTGGAGGCTCTGCACATCGTGATATTGATGGCAGAATATACCAAGGTTTAGATTATCACGCATTTACGAACGTTAAATTGAAGCCTGGTTCTAGGAGTTGCTCGAGGACGCAGGGCCCCTCCTTGCTCAGTTCAAATGTTTGAAGGTGAAACCCCTCGTATTTATCCCAGATATCTGCTCAGGCGAACGCTTAATTCAACAGTACATCACCTTCATGGCCGCAACGACATCAAGTTCGACGAGGCTGGAAGAATGGGACATTGCAAAGCAATGGCAAAAGTCGTGCCCAACGTTGCAGACCATCATATTACCACAGGGAAGTGTATGGTTCCAGGGGGGGAGCGAATGGACGTGCCTTGGAGACTAAATTAATCCCTGTAAGTCTGAAATAGCTGCCCAAGCCCAATCATGAAACGTGAATCTGATATATCGCAGTTCTAACATCCGCACGTAGATCATATCGCATATCCACGAACGACGACGTTGTTTCTTTATTTACAGTCACGGTAAATCGGTTCAATGAGCCGCATTTTCATCTGGATGTCCAATTGTCCATGTACTCGAGAATATCTCAGATTATACACGTTGTTGCCACACCTAGCGCTACCAACCCTGTTCAACGACTGCCGAAGATCATCCAGGCACTGTCCAACCTCCGCGATATTTATCGCAGGCATGACGATACGGTGGTCCAGTGAGTCGTCACCTGCATGGTTTCCTCTCATCGGAGCCTAGCCTCATGCCAATTAAACCCTGAAAAGAATTTTTTTTACGTCAAGCAAGACGGGGCAAGTGCGCTGGCCACGAGAAACGGGGAATTAATCATGATCTAGCACAGACAGCAATCCAAGGACCTGACTTAGGAGAAAACCGTTTGCCATGAG
This sequence comes from Phaeolepiota aurea, assembly GCA_036937095.1. Taxonomy (NCBI): domain Eukaryota; kingdom Fungi; phylum Basidiomycota; class Agaricomycetes; order Agaricales; family Squamanitaceae; genus Phaeolepiota; species Phaeolepiota aurea. The sequence continues at coordinate 14,463 of JASFDG010000426.1, forward strand.
CCCGCTGAAGACAGATAAGTGGCTATATTAGAGGTCTGAAAAACACATGAGTCGGTAATAGGTCCTGCAACATTTGTGGGTTAACATTATTTCAAGCTGCACTACTTATTATAAGCCAAAGAATCGCATGATCAGCAGCATACCACATCTTTCCACGATCACTAGTATCCTTCATCACCGCAAGTGTCGGCAACTTTGAACTTGTGTTCCGTATGTTAGCCAGGAACCGATATAATGGCAATCCCCCGGTCTTATGTCTGGTGGAATTAGGCCGTGGTGTCTCCGATGAAAGTGCTGATGATAATGGAGCTAAAATGGGAGTTGTGTTGGTAAGATTTCGAGCCGATGGTGCCAGGGAAGGAATGGAGTGCGCCATGCACAAGGTAAATTCCAAATGGAGGATGCGGGATGGCGTTTTGGTAATGCGGCAGAGCAGGTGGGATTTTGCCTTGGTCAAGAGCTGGGTCCGAAAACCAGGCGCCATGGTTTCCAGGAGCGGCTGGATTGGCCGACTGGACGATAGCCACAGACAAGCCCCAGGAGGCAACAACCACCGCAACACGTTCGAGGGGTCACCCAAATATATCTTCCCAATTAATCGTAACTCAGGGATGCACTCGACCCTATCAACACTGAGGTGGCACAATATTTAGCGGATTAGCCGTCATTGGGATTCAGTGTTTGCTTAACAAGGACGCTACGAGATACTCTTACAAGAGTAGTTTTTGCTAGCGGGGCGTGTGATGGGCAGCGATCGTTCCCAGGAAGAGTGACGAAGTCATACGGTGAGTACTGTCGTCCATTAGTATAGCCCCTTGCTCATCGTTGTGGAAGGGACTCATTGGAAGAAATCCGTGTTGAAGTGTCTACCGTTCTCAAACTCTGAATACCCTGTGCTAGTATAAACCAACGCGTTGGCCCAGGCCAATCCTTCGACTTTTTGTCCAACTGGTCTCTGAAGATCGATATTTGACCTGGCTCTGAGACGTGCTTCAGACGGCCGTCCTTTAAGATGCGGCAGAGGACTGTCAAAGCGTGGACTTCGGTGTTTTGGTTCTTATTCAGTCGGAGCGTCTGCGCAAACCGATCTGCCGTTCCCCCCACACTTTCGAAACTGGTGGCGTTGAACTTGGCGGCTCCGTCGGCCAAATGCTTTGCTGTCTGTGTAAGTCCTGGAGTTGCATGAAGTCAGGACTCAGGCGCTCATAAGAAGCAGACTAAACCTACCATGAAGGATGTAGAAGTGGCGCTTGCTGCCCCGAGGAGCGGCCCAATAAACGTCCCTGCCACACCTGTTGGTAAGGTTTGAAATTCACAGGACTTCCCCTCATCTTTATTAGCTCAGCCTACCAGATACGATCCAGATGACGAATGGGGGCACCAGTCCATTCAGGTCTTCCAGTATTTTGATTACTGCCGGGCGCGGCCTATCTCCACCCTCGATTGCGTTTGTAAATTCAAGGTCCCCACACAATGTGACCGTAGACCTCGTTCTACGTGGCTTCCAGGGTGAGAATGTATATTTCCTGCCCCTGCTTGATTCCCCGCCTGCAGCCCCTCAATCGGATGTCGACTGCTTTTCTCTCCACCCTGGCTCCCTCCCATAGTTCAAATTATTCAACGCGGTGCACGCAGACTCGTTGATTCTGAGCACCATCATGAGAGGCAGACCGATCGAGGTCGTGTCTCTCCCCTTATTCCCTTCAAGCGCATTCAACGCCCTTGACGCCCTTGCATTATCTTCTCATCCCTTGAAAAGGCTTAGTATCATCAGTTTCGATTCAGCCTCTCCCCCTTCTTTGATTTCCGAGGTCGCGAGGCGATTCTTCGACCTAGCGGCTCTGCACATCGTGATATTGATGGCAGAATATACCATGGTTTAGATTATCACGCGTTAAATTGAAGCCTGATTCTGGGAGTTGCTGGAGGACGCACTCCTTGCTCAGTTCAAAGCTTTGAAGCCTAGATATCTACTCAGGCGAGCGCATATATTCAACAGTACATCACCTTCATGGCCGCCACGACAGCAAGTTCGACGAGGCTGGAAGAATGGGATATCGCAGAGCAATGGCAAAAGTCGTGCCCAACGTTGCAGACCATCATATTACCATAGGGAAGCGAATGGACGTGCCTTGGCGACTAAATTAATATTTGTAAGGTAAGCCTGAAATAGCTGTCCAAGCGCAGTCATGGAACGTGAACCTGATATATCGCAGTTCTACACCTGCAAATGGAGTATATCGCATATCCACGAAAGTTGGTTTTAGCTTACTTGTCTTACAGTCGCGCTAAATCGGATTAATGGGCCGCATATTCATCGGATCTCCAATTGTCGATGTACCCAAGTTATACATGCCGTTGCCACACCTAGCGCTACGTATACCGACCCAGCTGACTGCTCAACAACCGCCGAATGTATTATTCAACCTCCACGATATTTCTCACAGACACGGCAGCGTGACGGTCCAATAAGGCATCATCTGCATGCCTTTCTGTCATTGGAGCCTAGCCTCATGCTGATTGAACTCTTAAAACAGAATTTAAGTTCAAGTCAAGCAAGACAGAGCAAGTGTGCCAGCCACGAGGGACGGGAATTACTCACCAGTCCACCACATCGGCATTCACGTCCAGGTGGGCGTCTATGACAACCACCTCGTCGACTGGGTATGCAGGCCCTCCGATTGCTTTCATCATCGTGGTCGGCTTGATTTATCAGTTCGGTCATCTATGGTGGAAGAAAAACACTGTGCGGCGTGTATGAACCTCACTGGTAATGCTAGCTCGCATACCCCATAACCGTATCCTCCCCTCTCTATTCCCCTCACCCACCACGGCCTCAATAGTATGCACACCTGCGCATGTCAATCAGACCAGCGCACCAGAACAAAGCACCCGCACGGAGCTACAAATCTAAAAGACTCACCAACGGTCGGCACCACAGGATCCGCACTATCCCGCAGCAGCCCAGCGCCCTCGATGAGCACATTGCATATCGCAGCCGCAACCGCACACATGAGCAGCACCATGCCGAAGACGACGACGAGCGCGAGCGTGCGCCTCCTCCCGCTGCTGCCGCCCCGTCTACGTGGGCGTGATAACTGGCGCCGTGCCCCTCCACGTTCCATATCCACAGGTCGGCCCTTTTCTATTTCTTCATCCTCGTTCTGGTCGGATACTAATGGTGTGTATTCACTCCTTGTCGGCGGTGGGGGGGTGTATATCGGCATATGGCTTTACGATTGCTTTCTCAACAGGCAGGAGTAGAGTATGCACGGGTTAGAAGGGAGTCCGTAAGGGGGAAGGTAGAGGGAGCAGTTTGTTGGTTAAGTGCAGTGTGGCCGAGGCTTATACGCCCAAAATCGTATCCTGTGACCATCTCCGCCCACTCATATATATAATACGTCCAAAATATGAGTGATCTCAAAAGGCCCCGCATCACCAATCGGGCGCATTGCAGGGCGTATAGTTCATTAAGGCTCCGATTATATCCAAGCCGTCGGTTTAATCAAGCAAAGCATGATCAACATCCAAACTGGAGATTATGGAGGTGAAATGGACCCCGAAATGGGTGTGGCTTGGATGCGCCAGGAGACGTAATGCATGAACTTGAACTGCAGACAGCACCCTTCTCTGAACATTCAAGCGTTCATCCTATCTCCCAAAGAAAATGGGTCAGCCTAATCCCACACGAGCCATTCCAAATGCGCACTGAAACATAGCAAATCATGCGCAGGAGGCAACCTCGCTGATATATAAGTACATCAGTTTTGTGTAGGTTTGAATTGTGGATCGCCCAAGCACTGCCAACCATGGTCCAACTAACATTGTATCTGATCACAGCCCTTCTGGCTATCCCAAGTGTATTAGCCGCGACAGTCGCAGATGTGAACGCGGGAATCAAAGATATCGCAGCTCATGCGAAGAAAGTGGACAGCATGGTCGACGCAATCCCCGCCAAGGGAACTACCTCGACGATGGCTGCTGTGGTGTGTCACCCCACTCGGGAGCATCGCACATCACTAACCTTCACGATATCCTGGTATTAGAACCTCCACACCACATTGACGCAGATGCAGACCTCGATGGATGGCACCACCACAAATATCAAGGTAGCGTCGGGTGTTCCGATCCAGTCAAGATTCAACGATATGCATCATGACTGGCCTCTCTTGTATCAACGCCAACAGCTACACAGTTTCTGACCATCTTCAACGCGGTGAAGGCGATCCAGCCCACAGTCCTTCACTCCTTGAATGTGATTGTGACGAAGAAAGAGTGCTATCCCCGGGGCAGACGACGTGATCGTGGCAGACCTCAAGATGCTCAATGCGAACAACGTCGCGTTTGACGATGCTCTGATTGCGAAAGCTCCCGTACGTGTAGGAATCAGCTACCCACCTTATGATCTTGCTTGGCGTTGGTTTTTAACAGGCAAATCTCGCGAGGGAGGGCAAAGCACTGAAAGCGCCGATAGATGCTGGGTTTGCGAAGGTGATAAAGGCGTATTCTTCCTGAAACAAGGACAGCTAGTCTGTAGAATGGCGTAATGGGAATATTGGGGGTGGAAGAGCGGCCTTCAAGTTGGACATTTCA
>JASFDG010000427.1:0-19034 GCA_036937095.1 Phaeolepiota aurea
GGCCAAGGCACAACCCGCGGCACTGGCAAGACACCATGAACCCTTCCTCAGTACCTGGTTATCAGCGGGACATAGGAACCATGGAAACGTATGTTCCATGGACGGCGCTAGGAGTATGACGTGCCATCCTCTCTCCCTCGCGTCAACGCGAGTAGCTCAAGGGGCCTCACATAGCGAACGATCTCGAGTTTCAGTTCCATTGTCAACGCAGCCATTCGTGTGGGCCCGTCACACTTACCGCGCTCCACCCCTGTGCCCCAGATTTCTCTTCAGTAGTGTTTGTTCTGGACCTTTTTCTGAGGAAGTGCTGGATCTGAGTGGGTCGCGACGTGACGGTTCTTTTCCTCCATGACTTTGGTTCATGTGGAGAAACATTTGCCCTGGGACCGTGCAGAAGAAGTGTGCATGCCCAAGGTACGTGCACGGGTACGGTGAAATCCTTGCATTTCTGGAATATCCAGCCGTGGGCATGGCTGCTGGTGTGGTAGAAAGGTAAATTCTGAAACCCTTAACAACCTGTTCGAGCACAAAGCAAGTCTATCGAGGAAATCTATCAATCAATGAGACTTATACGATAGCTTGCTTGAGCTTACATGGCCAGAGAAGAGTTGCAATCAAAGTCCTTCACAATGATAGAAACAACGCCGAATCCACTTTCGTTACAGTTATGGACGTCAGTTAGGGAAATGAGAATATACATCCTGCTTAAACCCGAGCATAGGTACAACCTATGTCCAAGATGAGATAGATAAATTTGTGTGGAGGAGATAAAAGCACAAATGAAAATACGATATACTGCAAAACATGAACATGTACAAGGTAGCGAACAACGTCCATTCACTGTCCCGTGTCCGTGAGCAATGCAGTGACACCTAAAATGATTTGTATGTAAAACAAGCAATCAGGAAACAAGAGATACGGGATAGAGAAGGAACAAGAAATCGGAAGAGATGGGTTACGTACAATTACGAAGGGAACCAAAAAAGTGATGCCCGTAAGCAACAGAACAAGTGTTACAACCCTCACCAGAGGATGGGATCAGACGAGCAGATATACATACATCGGGACAAGGATGAGAAGGGAGCAGGCTTCAAAAGCCATAGGAATGCGAGAAATTTGAGAGATTGCGCGGTCTCTGTTTGCGACTGTGCCAATCTTGCTTTTGGGATAATTCGATGGCGAAATTTTATACAGAAGGCAGGGAATAGAAGAAAATGGAATCATCGCTGGATCATGTATGTGTCATCCATGAGGTAGTTCGTGCGCAGTGATGCCTGGTAATGCCCAACCTAGAAGCTGGGCATTCCCATGAAGCCTTGACTGGCTCCTGGTTGGGGTCCAGGGCTTGGGTGACGCATGACGCTTTGGTGCATGGCTTGGGTTTGTGGCATGGGATATTGCGGGGAACCCATGCCCATATTCATGCCCATCTGCATTTGCATTTGCATCATGTGGGGCAGCTGGTAAGAGTTCGCCATTGCAGCAAATGCATTTTGTTGTTGTTGAAGCGTGGGTGAAACTGCCGCAGGAGGAATTTGGGGAGAATGAACAGCTGAGCCGGCACCCTGAACCGGAGAAGCTGGTCCCCCTTGACCCTGTTGCTTTTGCATGGCTTGCAGCTATAAAGTGTTTATAAATATGACCGCGAATTAAGCGTTGATGAATCACTTACTTCGTAAAACGCAAAATCTTGGAGGAGTGACGTTCTCGCAGGGTGGGTATGGAATATTCTAAGCATTTCTTGGCCAGCATCCGGAAGCAATTCCTGTGTATCTCGTGAGTTGGTTACAGGTTTTCGCTCTTGTGTATTACTGCGCTTCGGTTGAGATTTTCCCAATGGTTGCGCATCACGGAATAGCTTACTTCAGCTTGATATGCCTCAGATTGACATTCGGAATATCACGGACAAAAATCCAGCGAACTTTGAAGACGCCTTTCCACTTATCAGACGCCCAAACAGTACTACTTCGCGTATAGTCAACCTGAGTGACAGTTAGTAATATTAAATTGGTCGTCCTTGCCATGCTTACTGGGGTCAACATTTCTGCCATTCCACAAAAATGGCCACTGTAAACGATTGATAAGAGGCAATGGAAGACATTTGTGCTGTAAAACTTACCTCGCATTTACGCTGAAGAAAAGATAAATCGGGCCCCGACCAGCAGTCTCCTTGAATGCCTTGTCAAGTCGCTTATTTCCTGGATCTGTCGAACTCCAAATTTCGTATTTCAATGACTTGTGCACGTCATCCTCAGTGTAAGATTTGATAACGAAATAACGAGCCTAGGGGTGATATTATCAAAAGCCAGAAGAAACGCGGTGAAATAGATAGTTACAAAAGATGGCCGGATATCGAAATTGGCTGGATTGTATCCCTTAGTAGCGATCAATGAAGGTACATCGACAGCTGTTTGCACATAGGTCTGTTGTGGGGAAGTCTGGCCTGATTGGCTTGGGTTGCTATTATTTCCACCTTGCTGTGTACCAAAACCGCGATTAGTCTGGTTTTGGCCCTGGCTCAAGCCTTGTTGAAGGTACTGAGCTGGAATGGAGGGCACATTGGGCACACCACCGCTTGCAGTCTTGCTATGCTGACCCTGCTGGTATCCATATTGCAGGTTTGAGTTCGAAGAGCGTCCACTCAAATTACGGCCACCTTGCTCCCAGGCACCTGCAGCAGTATTCTGCCCACGATCATCACGCTGTTGTCCCTGACTCTGATTGTGATAATGGTGTTGGTATGAGCCACTATTGGATCCGGCGCGCCCGGACTGGCCAAGAGGGGTCTTACGCCCATCAAATTCCGTGACTAACTGAAGCTTATTGTTGCCGTTACTATTTCCATTTCCCCCGCGTTGGCCGGGGGCATGAGGCGGAGGTGGATGCGTGGGGTTAAATCGCGGTGGATGGACGCTTTGCCCCGTGGGCGAGTAATCGTTCATGGCGTAATGTTGCTCGTTACTCGCAAGTTGGAGGGTGGATAAAGCACGCTGCACATCATCCATACCACCGTTGTTGGACATGTCGTGGGTTGTGAAGCTTGAGTTGTTTGAAAGCAGCCATTCTCCGTTGGGTCCCCAGGTCTCTGTTGTATCGTAACGACCCGAAGGGGTTAGATACTGCTGTTGTTGTTGCTGATGTGGGTGCTGCTGCTGCTGCTGTTGCCGTGGGACAGTCACCTCAGCATAGGAAAGCTCCTCTGCCTCATAACTATATTCTTCTTCTTCTTCTTCTTCCTCTTCCTCTGCATGCTCTGTAGGATCCGGCGGCGTAGAGCCCCGAGAATGGTGTGGGTGTGAGGATGTTTGCAAAGTCCCAGCACGTTTTAAACCTTGATTCATTTTGCGCGGTCCACCAACACCAGCACCGTAAGTCAGGGAAGCGTGTCTCCGAACAGCCGCTCCAGATCCGGCTGGAGGAGGGGAAGGCGCATGCGAAGCATTAGTAAAATGAGGAGATAAGGGAGAATTTGTTGCCTGCAGCTGGGCATCTACAAGCTGCTGGTGCTGGGGCTGAGGTTGATCAGGAGATTGAGGCTAAATAAGATGAAAATCAGTGACAGAAAGGAGGTACTGGTAGCGTTAAGCATTTAACCTCGTCATCGTGTGCCTCATATTCCGCGATGTTCCAAGGCTCTTCATCACCTTCATGGCCCGCTATTGCGGCAAGACTGTTGATAGTCTTGGGTGTCATAGTCCCCGACTTAGCACCGCGATTTTGAAAGCCTGGTAACGATCATAATCAATAAATCCGACATAATTGGGGATAAAGAGCCATTGGTATTTGTAAATGACAGCTCAAGGCATATCTCTTCAGCGACTTACCACGATGGTATCGGGTTGGCAAAGAGCTTTGTCTGTGAAGTGACGTCTTCTCGCCAACAGCCCCTACACCACCAACCCAATCTTGATCGACAGGTTCATCGTCGTTCCAGAGCGCTTGTTCTTGAGTCTCTTCCGAGATGATGTCCTTGGCAGTCGCACGAGCTGTGCGCGACGATGCAGAGATGGTATGATGGCGCCTGACACCTGAGCTTGGAGGAGAAGCTGGAACTGGGGGAGGTGGATGAGAGGAGGACATGGGGAATTTTGAGTAAACGGAAACGCAGGCGGGGCGTTATTGACTCTTAGAGGACGAGCGCGACGATGAGGCGGATTAGTTTGTCAAGAGAGTAGGAAAGAAAGATGAGAGCGCAAGTGAGAATCGAACCCGGCCGCCATCCATATCCGGTAGTTGACTTTTTCGTGATTAATTTTATTTAATTATTTCATACATCTAAAATAATTGCCAATGTGAAGGTCGCCAACTTGAATGTCCTCTATCACAGCCGCTCTGACCACAGCACACCTAGCCATTGCCGTTCGCGTCCTCGTAGCCCTGTGTACCCGCACTTTCTTTCAGCCAGACGAATATTTTCAATCACTCGAACCTGCACATCACCTCGTCTTTGGCTACGGCCATCTCACCTGGGAATGGCTGGCTCCATATCCCATAAGAAGTATCGTATACCCTGCGCTTAATGTCCCCCTATATTGGCTGCTCAAAATCTCAGGATTACACCAACACGACTTGATTGGGGATTGGCTCCTGGTAGGTCCGTATTCACACCGTACAAGAGAACCGAGCTGCTGACCTACAAAATAGATTGCTTGCCCAAAAATTTTACACGGCCTTTTGGCAGCTGGAACGGATATATGGTTGTCCAAACTGACGCATGCAGTGCTGGGTGACGCGTACGTGTCGACGGCGGTAAGTCTGCTGTCCTCCACTTTGAAGTTCATCAATTCACCTTATTGTAGCTTTTAGTATCGTTGACATCCTTATTTCATGCCCTGTCGCTGTCACGTTCGCTGTCCAATTCTCTAGAGACAACCCTCATCACTGTCGCATTCACCTATTATCCATGGAAGATGGATTTGGGGTCGAATTCTGATGTCTTTTGGGATGGGTAGGTGTAATAGGTTCGTGCCTGTTCAATCAATTAACGCAGCCATTAGCACATCAATGGGGAAAGCCATCCTGTTTAGTGTTCTGGCCTGTCTGGTTCGACCTACAAACGCGGTCATCTGGTTATTTCTCTATACACGATTATTCTGGACGCTACGGTTCCACGGGCAAATTGCCTTTGTCTTCGCAAGACAGATGGCTCTTGTTGGGTATGCTTTTCTCCTTAAAAGGTCCATTCTCAACGTAATTAATTAATTGGAGTGAATTGTTAGGACAGCCGGATTATTGGCGCTTTTCTCCCTGGACTCCCTCTACTACGGGAAGCCTACTTTTACGCCATTCAATTTTCTTATGACAAATCTCTCCTCCGTGTCTATCTTCTATGGCACCAACCCTTGGCACTATTATCTTTCACAAGCCATACCAATCCTTTGCACAACTTCACTGCCATTTGCCATCCTTGGAATATGGCGCACCCTATCCCAGCGGAATAATACGGCCCTCTTGGCGATGCTCACCACCCTTGTGTGGTCAGTCGGTATTTATTCACTTGCAGGGCATAAAGAATGGCGCTTCATCCATCCATTGCTACCTCTTCTCCATTTATTTGCAACGAAATCCCTTGTGGATTTATCTCGAGGCTATTCAGATTCCATTAACGCAAAATCCAAAAAACCTAAAAGCTCTGTAAAGGCAAATTCATTTGCCCGATTACCGCCAATCCGACCACATTATTTATATCTGCTACTCGCAAACATCCCACCTGCTCTTTACGTTATGCTACTTTACTGCAGTGCACCTATCACTGTCATATCGTTCATCCGCACCCTCCCAATGGATGAGTTGGAACAGCACGGCATCGGGTTCTTGATGCCATGCCATTCTACTCCAGCGCAAGCTTACCTGCACCGCGAGGTCCTTGCATATGGCGCATTATGGTCATTAGGCTGTGAGCCGCCGCTCGAAGGAGAAGACCTCGCTACATATGATGATCAGACAAATGTCTTCTTCAGCTCTCCCAGGCATTATCTCGGCACGCGATTCCCTCCTCAGGTTGATCCTAGTTTTCCCCGTTCGCTGTACCCGGTGTCCGTGCCGGGCAAGCCTAATCGTAGAGATGGGAGATATCCTTGGCTGCACGAATGGCCGATGTATCTTGTGTTTTTCGGAGATTTGTTGGCTCAGGAAGGTGTTAAGGAGTTGCTGGAGAAGAAAGGCTATGTTGAAGTGTGGAAAAGAGGCCGAGAATGGGAAGGTGAAGGGTATAGGAAGGGGGGAGTAAGGGTTTGGAAATGGGATGGAAATGGAAGCTCGGGTGTCGTAAAAATCGGATGATTGCATAAGGCAACATGAACCTCACACATCTTAATTTTGAAACATGAAAGAATATCATGTTATATTCTTAGAAGGGATATTTTACATTAGAACAAGAGTTAAACGACTGGTAATGTGTTGCGAATGGTCCAGATACGGATTGAATTAGAGACGAGATAAATCGCGCCCCCAAATCCCTCTGGTAAGGTATCAGTGGCGCATGAACCACAAAAATCAATTAACGCACCTAACAACCCAATCTGCCATTAATAATGCCCTCGTGCGCATACTGACTTGTTCATTCCAATAAATGCTTCGCCACGCGTACATCGCTGCTAATCCGCCCATGAATGAGTACTTCCCGAAGTCGAAGACCGCTGCATTCCCGATATACGCCAAACTACCCAGGTGGAGGTACCGGAAGGGACCAGAAACGTAGTCATCCGCGATGATCATGGGGCCTGGTGTGGGATTCGCGCGTGCCAGCTTGTGGAGCTTTTTGCCAATGTATTTGCCTTGCTGAGAGGCAACTTGGGCAGTCTGGATTCAAGAGAGATGAATGCAATCCTGTAATAAGAACGAGCAGGTACATACCGCAGGCAACGATGTGATTTTCTTTCCGATTTCTTCCAAGAGTAGAACAAGTTCGTTTAAGGATAGATTATTGTCTGCATCAGAATCGTACAGCTGAAATAATTCCTTGACCTGGTCGAGTTGGCGTCAGGGAACGCATGATACGTCAGGAGTAGGCAAACACCCACCTTGACCAGGTGTGTTTCAGCCATTGGAATGCGGCGCTTGATTTTCGTAACTTATAATTGTTGAGATTCAACACAGGCGAGAAAGGGAATAAACCTACCCATGACCTCCCATTCTCCAAAATCAATTTTACCATTCTTGTCCTCGTCGGCTTCCTCCACGAGATCCATGAAGTGTGCCAGTACTGAGGTCTCAATCTAACAGGGTTATTAAATGAGGCGGAAATGGCACGAATGTCAGGGTGTCCTACGGTTGCACAATCGCCAATAGCGTAAACCTCGCCTAAGGGAGCACCTTTGACACGTAAATGCGCATCTGTCTCGATTGCCTTTTTGTGTACTTGATTCGGTAGGAGACTCGATACTCGTTGAGTAAATGGGTTCATTGCAATACCGGTTGACCATAAAACAAAATTATTGGGAACGGTGTGCTGCTCTGTCTTCCCAGTGGTAGGATCCCGTGTAGTATAGATGACATGATCAGGATTGACTGCAGCGATTCTAGAGAAGAAAGCTAGTAGACATACGCAAGGGGGCAGACTAAATGAATACATACCGAGCGGATGTAATGAGGTCGATCTTGTCTCGTTTAAATTTAGCCTGGCAATGTTCTGAAATGCTGCGTGACCATAATGAATATAAGGACAGACCTCTGCGAAGTTTGAGATGGCCTCAGAGTACTATTCCTCACAATCAGACGGGGGACTTCGTAACCAAGCATGAAGTTGACTTACAGTATTAAGAATATGCTCTCTTGACTGGATAACATGGATTGAAACCTCTTTTCTGCAAATTTTCGGGAACTGACAGATAAGTTAGCATTGCAAACTGGCGAAAGAAAATCAAGAGACATAGTTGAAGATGTCCTCTTGACAGAAATCATAAATTTCCTACGCAGATTTGTGAGGATCTGGATCGGAATGTGAAGCGGAGAGAGGACAAACCGCTGCAGTCTCCACGCCGGTAGGCCCTCCTCCACATATAACGAAACTAAGTAGGCGCTTGCGATCTTCTGGAGTTGTCGTCGGTAGACTAGCTACTTCAAAATTATCTGAAAATTTATCAACGTCAGCACAGCAGGCATGATGTTGACGAGCGTTGCATAATGACTGACCCAGAATCCGCCGACGAATTGCTCGTGCGTCTCCAATTGTCTTCAGTTGAAAACAATTTTCGAGGCCTGGTACACCATGTGTAGATGATGATGAGCCAACGGCAATAACTAGCTTATCGTAACTGAAAGCCAATTCATCAGCTGCCGGAATATACAAGAAAGAAGGAATGCCCGAGAAGTGGAAACATACGGAATATAGATATTCGCCTTTCCACCACCAGCAGTCGTAGTTTCCACCTCTACCAAGCGTTCGGACATCACAAGGTCAATTGCCTTGCCCAAAACAAAATGACCTCTAAGACGAGCGATGATCTTGCGAATGGGTTCTATCAAAGACCGTACTTGTACCGTTCCTACAGCGGCAGCTATAATGGATGAGCTGAAAGTAGCACAGCTGTAGAAAAGCATTCACATGGGAGCAGTGGGGTAAACGTCGTAAAGGTATCTGTCGCAACAACTGTGACATGATATTCGCCTGAATGGAGTGTCTGTAGAATACCCATTGCCTGCGAAAGAATATCTAGGTCTGACCCCCGCGATTCAAGATGAACTACGCACCCCCCATCCACCTCCAATTATAACCAGTTTTGGCTTTTCCGCGAGTCGTTTGTTTTCCTCGTCCTCTTCATCGTCCACTTGGACGCGAGCAATTGGAAGATTTTTCGGTCCACCTTTCTCGGGATGAAGAGCAAGGGGTGATACTGGCACGCGATTTATGTGCCTTTCATTGTATGTGAAGGCGTCGTGAACAAGGATCCCCGAAACGAGAACTGATACACCTATGACAGTTGAAAGACAGAGATAGCCTGTATATCTCGCAACAAGGCGAGTCTTGTAGAATTTTGGCTTTTTCGGTGGTGGGACTTCAGTTGAGAACCGCGATATGCGAAGGGGTTGCCGCGCTATTCTTGCTGTTCTAGCCAGAGAACAGCGCAATGTGGAAAACATCGCGGTTTGCATGCCTTGGTAAACTAGGAGGTGTACCTAAGGCAAGCAAGGGCACTCATGAAACAAGGCACGAGTGTCTGGTGCAGTGTGCGCTAGAAGCAGAATACTCAAATGTCATACATCACGTTACTAGGTCCTAATATCAAACATGGTTGCCCAAGTCCAAAATGACATTCTAACCTAGATACTTCCCTCAGTCTGATTTCAAAATGTGAATTAGGTGGATTCGTTCCAAGAATCGGAGTCCTCGCTGTCTAATTTCATGTCAGAACCTGAAGGAGATGATACCGAGCCAGAAGAATCGTTATTAGAGCTTCCCCGTTCCTTGCCTCGAGGCTAGGTTGCTCTCGTCCCCACAGCAGCGCGTGTTCCTGAAGGGAAATCCTACCGCGTGCAGAGTCGCTTTGGTAGTATCCCTTTCTCAAGAAGTTTGCCCCGAGTAAAATTAGTGCCCCCTGGTGTTACAGAACCCCGAGACCCCTGACTTGGCTGCCGTTTGCTTGCTTTCTTCTTGCTGTCCTCTGAGGCCATGACGCTATAATTCGCGTATTTAGCTTCTATGCCTTTGGCGAACTCATGATCATAGGCAATACAAATCACCCTGATAATATCGATTCCCTAGAAGAGGGTTCAATTTGGTGTGGAAGTAATAATGCGAATTGCTTACTTCATCTCCCTGTTCAAAAGCAGTGATAATATCATCCTCAGTCACAAGACGACCGCTCTTCTTCCTGATAGCCAACACTTCTTCCGAAAGCAAGACGACGTCGCAATTGCGGTCGAAATCAGGAGCGTCTACTTCTAAAGGCCAGTCCTGCCTTTCGCAGTGCAATTCAGGCCCGCATCTTCACATACGCGTCGCACTTTAGGTTGTTGATCATGAACTCACCCACCTTCGCTTGACCTAACGAGTTGGGATTAGCTATACACGATTCGCCTGAATGTGACAACCAGTTGTACCATATCATTCTGCCCGGAAAACTGAGATGCAGTCATTTTACCGACTAGCGTGCTTTCATGTTCCCCAAGATAAACCCAAGCGGCAGTTGTGGTCTTTTCCTTTCCCTTCTTGTCGTCTTCGTCTTCGTCGATCTTTGGCTTTCCTTTTCCTTTGTCCTTGATCCCGATCTGGTTGACCAGGGGAAGCCACCTACCAAACAAACTCCATGGGGGCTCCGTCAGAATCTCATGCCTTGATGCGAACACAAGTCCAGGCTCTCCGGGGAATAAAGGCATAGAAGGATCCATTGCGTGCATTGGCCACACAATCAAACGAGTGTTTCCACCTCCCCTTAAACATCGATCCGAACCATTGCTATGTATAATTTTGTCATTGGTAGGACCCCGTTTCGTCTTGGCTTTGATATCCTTATAACCTTGCCGCCTCTGAGCTTCAGGTAAGAATCGCAGCTGATTGCTTGGGTTTCTAGAATCCCGGAGCCACTGGATCAACATCTTATCACTGCTACCGTATGCCAATCGCATAAACTTGCGTAGAATGATCAAGTTGTGCATAGGTGGTGGAGAGATTCTCAAAGGCTTTATGTTGAAGCTTCATAGTTCAGGGGGGGATCTTTCAACGCTTTGGCTTTGGAGCGGTAGTACGTTCACGGTCAATGTCAGACCACATCGCCTCGGACATTAACATTTGGTGGCTAATGTTCGTTGTTGTCTGGTAAAGACATGTGAGGTCAGCTACCACCCTAAAGGATGAAAGAGAGGGAAACGAGCCTGGCATCCAGTATGAGACGGTGTTATATTTGCGGGGCGCAGGTTTGCCTGTGATTCCCCTTCCTGCAATCCCCTAGATATGCTGTGGTTGTTGAGGCATCATCATTGATGACCATGAAGATATTCCTTGCCTTGATGGGTTGAGAACCGATTACACTAGTGCATTCAGCCGCATTTCCGTTTAATGGGAGTTTGAATCAACAGGTTTGCCCTCAGTTTCGGAACTGGCTCGACAATTTCTATGGGTGGGGACCGAGCCTGTGTAGCCAACAAAGAACAATGGTATACCAGGAAGCGATGTTACTGAGAATTGCCCATACCCTTTTGTTGGCAAGCGTTGGCGTTGAGCCAACCTCAATGTTTCGAGTGCGACACTCTTCAAGCTCAGCCTGGACAGCCTTTCAATCCTTCCCTGGCGGTTTGCACCTCACCTCTTAGCTTGCTTATATCAGTCGTCCGTTGCTCCGCTTCTTTCTTGAGGTCCATGTTCTCGCATTCCAAAATTTCCGCAGCTGTCTCCAATTGTGCATATTTCGCTCGGGCTTCTGCCAGGCCTTGAAGAAATTTATCGCGGTCTTGCTGTAATGACGCTATGTGCGATAATGTGCTGTATCCTTCGGAGGAAGAACTAGCATTCTGCTCCACGTTCATGGAAGTACCAAATTCCAAACATTTGGTTCGAGTGTATGACCGTGACCGAGCGCCAAATATTGTATATTATTTTGTAGGCTTAGGCTCGCAGCGGCGGCCCAATATCACCCAGCACCCATTGGATCTCTTCGAACGCATATGAGGTAACGTTGTAATAGAGACGGTTCGTGTTTCCGATGCCAAAACAAGGTGTGCAAGCGTACAAGCCATCCGGGCGGCATCACTAAGACTTGCTAACCCTCCGGTCAGCGGCGACTCATGAGGGACAATGCGATTTAGCAGATTCGGTGTTGCATACACAGCAAACGCGCGACAAAGGGAGGAGCAGACGGGGCCTCAGCCGACGCAGTGCAAGGCTCAACACTTGCTACGCAGTAGCAGGGTCCTGGCTCTCTCCCTCGTTTGTTTGGATTGCATAGTAACTGAGCCACTGAGCCGCTCCCTCCGAAAGCTTTGCGAACGGCGGTATATTTACGATGGAGGTGGTTTGTCAGTGATAACGTTGCCTTACGCACTTGCCATGGCTTCAACTTCTGATCCATAGGTACCCCGTAGGTTAATCGCTATCCAAGCCACGTGAGACCACAGACTACCTGTATGTATACATATTCACTTGTTGTAATAACATGTCAGCCAAAAAAAATGCATTATATGGTACCTTTGACACTTGGGTTCCCAGAACCTCAGGCCAGTGTGTTGAGCATGAAACACGCTACCTATACAATTTAGTGAACCATACTGACTCATATTATAGCGACATCCACTTTAGAAATGGGATAGGGCATAAGCCGGTGATTATTGGATGTGAGCCGCAGTACACAGTTGTGTGTTATGTTCTGGCCGTCCCGAACTGATTAAATAGTGATCGTTGCACCCATTCAGAACGTACTGTGGAGGCGCCAGCATGATTCAGCTAATTAGGTGCCAGAGAGATCACAATTCACGTTTATTCTGAGTTAGACAGGCTAGCCTTACATATCTATTGGTGCTATCTCAACTCATTGCTTCTGGAAGAAGATTGCAGTATAGGGTGGGACCACGATGTAATTGCTCGATCGCAAGGTCATTGTCGTCTGTCACACGGTTAATAAATCGGCAAATCAGACGATATCACACTTGCCTGGTATTTGGCGACACCGGCCGCTCCACCAAAGTGACGAACGAAGTATTTACCCGTTGGGACATTGGCGAGATCAAGAGCCACATGGCTACCGGGATCCTTGTTCAAAAGCACCAAGGTCAGCGTACCGTTCTCAGTCCCTGCATAAACCCCCAAGGTGTCAGAATTGGGAGTAGCCAGATTGACTTGGGCGGTGGAGCTCCCAAAGTAGACGCCATACCTAGAAGCCAGGATATATTCACTGTACAGGGCATAAGAAAGGATTACGCACCCTCGGAATAACCAATAGGCCAAACCCACAGGACCCATTTCGTCAGGAGTCGCCCAATATGTTGCACTGTCGACTCCATATTTACCAAAGATACCGAGAACATCGACAGTAACGAGTCCACCAGTCAGATCAGCATCGTTGGTCGAGCTCCATTCGCTGATGGAGAGTCTGGTGCCTGGATAATTTATTGCAATGAGGGTCTTGAATCGTGGGATGAGGCTGACTGCGCCGGCATTCCACTGATGGTTTTGCGGCGAATCGGAAACCCAGGATTCATCTTGGTAAGAGGTATCCTATATGCACAATCAATGATAGTGGGAGCAAGTGATGACAGCTAACGCTTTACCCAAAGACTCCTGGTCATTCTGAGGCGGAGAGCTTTAGCAGCGGCATCGTTTGCACTGGTATCTGGCTGGAAATAGTAATGGATATCCAGATAATCGAGGAGGCGTTTGCCAGTGTTAGTATCATGACTCTTCATTTGGGCGAGGAACCATGGGATAAAATCGATATTATAATGAGCAGCGGTGTCGGACCAGCCAATTGAGCTTGTCCAATCTGTAAGAAGAACATTCTGTTGGGGTGATGCTGGTTCAAGGCGGGGAACAATACTCACAGTACCACCATGAACAGGTAGAAGGTGCAGCGACGAGGACATCGGGGAGAACCTCCTTTGCAGCCGTGCCAAACTCGATGACACGCGCCAACTCTTCGTCATATCCAATCGGACTGTCAATGCGTTAGTTTATTTCTATCTAGCGAAACTAGGATTTACGCAGGGTGCATATCTTGATGAGTGTTACTCGCAATTTCTATCTCATTGTCGACAGTGACGATGGTTGGTTTATTCTTTAATCCGCTTAGCCATTGCTTAGCAGCTGAAGAGTTCCAGGCGGTGTATGCCCTCGTAGGGTCAGGCACAGGTGTGATGTAGGATCCATTAGGGAATAGACCGTTGCCGGCGTCACTGTTATAGGGATCCGTTTTTTGCTGGTCTGTCTATCGTCAGAGTTGTTGCTAAAGATAATCTGACAACTGACCAGGGTATTCGCTAATCGGATAGGAATAAGACGATGTGTCCTTGGAAACCCAGTCAAGGCTAGTGAGTACCAATTGGTGAGTTGAAGACGCACATAAAACTGAATCTGTGCTTACGCAGGAACCGTCAAGAGCGATTGCGATCCGGCTCCATTAACCCAACCGAGCCAATCATCCGCACTATCACTGGCCCTATTTTCAAAGTACCAGTCATTTCCGGCGTTTGTAAACCCGCCGAATGGGTTGTATGCTGTCACGGCATTGCCTCCCCATCTCGACAAGGTGACCCCGAGGTGGCTAACATACGCCGCACTTGTTGGGAAGTTTACGCCGTAAATATGGGGGTTGATCGGAGAACTAACAGCCTGGACAATACTGTTATGGTGCATTATTATTGATTTGAAGAATGGCAATCGTGTTGATTACCTTCCATATTGGACTGCTGGGAGGGTATGTGTGAACGTGGCATTGCCAGCCGAAATCACGAGCGGTCCTGGAGCAAGAGAAGAAGCGAGGTTGAGATATGTAATGGACTTGGACGGTGTGTCGACGGGAACATAAGTTGTGCGGCTTGACACTTTCAGATCCTAATATAAATTCATCTCACCAGACGAGAAAGGGAGCATAAACGATGAATGACTTACAGTTCCATTCAATGCTACTTTGATGGTGGAAAGATCGACATCGCCCTTTGTTGTCACCGCTATGAGATTATTCGCTAGTGGCTCTGCGCTTAAAATTTCTGGAGCAATAACGATAGCCTAGTGAAAGTGTTATTTTTTTTTTAGATAGATGAGGCGTCCAGGAAGGCACTCACGCTGACGAGGACGATGTTATCGATATGATACTGTAGAGTATTCAGAGAAATCCTTTCAACATCAAACATCGACATACGACAGCGCCGTTTCCTCCAGCCTGGAAGGTAATGCGATCCCAGGTTCCGGTACCCTAATGTCCTGATATTGGCTAAACAAAAATGACATTATAAACGAAATGGTTACGAGTTGTGCTCCCGTGCCAGGCAAGGCATTGAAATCAATCAGCAAAGAAGTAAGCCCTGTTGGGTTGACATCTTTGCTGATTGCAGACAGAGTGACTGAAGGCGATTGCGCATTATCTGCAGTAGACTGAACAAAGATGGTCAAGTCTGGTTGGGCACCCTGATATATGGTGAAAAAAAAAAACCAATTAGTGGATAGTCACAAGTAAAACTATTACACAGAACCCACCGCGATATCGAATCTCAACCCGGCGTAGTCAGGGAACGTCCCCTCGAGTTTCACTGACAATGCAGCATATTGGGATGAATTGACAGAGATGCTACTGGTGCCTTCAAACAAATCTGTAGCACCGTAATTGATGGTGCTACTCCAACTCCAATCTTCCCAACCTTGGGCAAGAGCACCATCGGTATAGATAGGCAAATCATCCAGGGCGTTGACCGCCCTAAATGTCGCCACCGCTAGGAACACGGCAAGTCTAAAACTGCGCAGCATCCTGGGGAAAAGAATGTAGATTCCTTTGCATCGTTGAACTCCAAGTTTTAACTGAGGCCGAAAGCTGCAATTCGAGCTAATGCGGAGGGAATTCGGGCAAAAGTTGGCATGTGGCTAATCCACGGGTGAATTCGACCACAAGCGACCACACCTGGCGATTTACAGCGTCGAATGGGCCCAAAAAAGATTCAAAGGAAGCCATGCATAGTTGCCAGGTCCTGGTCATGCGGTCGGAGTTGTGACCGCTATTATAGAGTTAAATTGGGGATCATATGGGTGAAGATGGTGCGTGGTAAAAATAGGATTTAGCATCACGAAAGTGCCTCTGGACAAAGATGCAAGAGATTTTCGTTCAGCTCCGAGTCTCCGTCCCACCGAAATTGAACCTTGTATTTGTGAAGAGGGTGGGATCCAAATATAAAGGAGCAGCCAAGGGTCTTCGCCGTTGTCCTCCAGCCCTCACTTCAACGCTGATTGGGGATATGATGAATGAGTATGGCATGTCATGCGAAAAGAATTCTAGATGACTCAGACTCATATGGCCGCGTCAAAACTCAAAGGATTGAATAGCCCACTTCTTATATCCTGGACCCTGTTCCCAACTACCACTGACGCACAAGATGTCTCCAGAAGTTGAAGCCTACAATGCAAGACGAGCCGCTCTCATCGATGAGGATCGCAGCATGCGCCGAGAGTACATCGGCGTCAAAGCCCGCAATGATCTCGAATCAAAGGCAGACGCGACTGTGAGACGAATCCGCACATTGGAGGCGGAGACGGTGTGGAAGCAAGACTACCCCTCAATCCCGCACCCTTTCCCTGGAATGGAATTTTTGACTGGTGCGGTTCACTAGATCTATTCCGCAACGGGACTCTGAGATAAAGCAGGGAAGAGCATCATCGTAAAAACCAAGCTGTTTGAGCTGCTCACAAAGGTAATGCCATCTACCAGATTATAGTGGTCTGGCCCACTAATGCGAGTAGATGCCAAAGGGCGCTCTGCTACACGCGCATTTGGATGCGACTGTCAATGCCGAGTTTCTACTGAAGCTTGCTCTCCAGCAACCTGCAATCCATGTTCGCGTCAGCAAGCCAATTCAGGCGTCGACATTAAGGAGCAACCTACCTCAATTTAGGGCCCTTCCCCCGGCCTTATTCTCAGCTTCTGGTGGATTGACTGACACGTCCTATACGCTTGGCTCATGGGTCTCACTGCAAAATGCAAGAGCATCCTTTGATCCCACCCTAGGCGGTCCGGAAGGATTTGACAAATGGGTGATTGGGGCCATGACTATCAATCCTGGAGAGGCATATGATACCCACAATACTGTCACGAAGGTACATCTTTGCCCAGACAGAGGCCCAAAACATTGTCTTGATCGATATATAGATATGGCAAAAGTTTACAAGCACCTTTCTTATCTCAACGGTAAGCAGCCATCCATCCTTACAACGGAGACGCGATTACTTACTAGCCTTAGGGGCTGATTCGATTCGAACCCATTTTCGCTGAATATATCCGGGAATTTTTCTTGACCTCGATTGCCGATGGAATATCATACATTGAAGCCCGCATCAACTTTCTTTACAAGTTGGGTTAATTCCATAGTGAGCAGGATTTGACAACTGATATCCTCCCTTCCAGAAACATGGTCGGAGCAGATGGTGAAGAAAATATCCCTCATAGAGACTGGCTTATCATGTTTGATAGGATTTTGAACGAGGTGAAGGCTGACATGAAAAGGCAGGGGCGTGAAGA
The DNA here is from genome assembly GCA_036937095.1 of Phaeolepiota aurea. Classification (NCBI taxonomy): domain Eukaryota; kingdom Fungi; phylum Basidiomycota; class Agaricomycetes; order Agaricales; family Squamanitaceae; genus Phaeolepiota; species Phaeolepiota aurea. The sequence goes on from JASFDG010000427.1 coordinate 17,148, forward strand.
TGCATTCATTGGTGCCCGGGTAGGTATGACAGTCTGTACTTGAATAGGGCACAACTGACTGCATCGAATAGATAATATACTCGACGATTCGATTCATCACGCCTGAGGAGCTCGAGTGGTATCTTGAGGACTGTATTGCGCTGAAGAAAGAATTCCCTCATTTGATTGCAGGTGGGGGAGACTTGCGACCATTTACTGTCTACAATTAACCTAATCTAGGCTTTGATTTGGTCGGAGACGAGAATGTACTCAAGCCATTGTTGCACTACATCAAGCCGCTTCTCCGTTTCCAGGAGCGCCAGAAAGAAGAAGGTGTTGAAATTCCCTTTATCTTCCACGCCGGAGAGACATTTGGGGACGGGACAGAAGCAGATTTAAATCTATATGATGCCATTCTCCTTGGAAGCAAGCGCATCGGGCATGGGTATGTGTTGGTTCAGGTAGCTTTTTTTTGATGGCTTAAATGCCATTGTTCAAGCTTTTCGCTTGTGAAACACCCGAAGCTCCTCCAGACATGCAGGGAAAATGGTATAGCTATAGAAGTGTGTCCGATATCGTAAGTTAAAGCTACTTTCTACGTAGACTTGATGAGCTGAATGTGGTATGTTGCAGCAACGAAATTCTGGTTAGTCATAGTTCGTGGGTCCATATTGTCTGTTGACGGCCGCCCTGGTAGCGATTGACTTCATCTATGCCCATGCATCCATTGCCAATTTTGTTGAACAATGGGGTTCCTGTCGCGTTGTGCTCTGATGATCCAGCGGTATTTGGCAATATGGGCTTGACATTTGATTTCTACCAGGTCGGTCCGTTCCTTGGCGCAGAATAATTTCCTGATGCGAAATGATACAGGTCTTGGCTGCCAGCGAGCTGACAGGGCTGAGTACGCTCGGAGCTTTAGCGAGAGACAGCATCCAGGCAAGCATGGCCCTTGTTGGGTGACGTTTGGTCTGATTGAGAAAAACAGTTTTCCACATTGAACGACGAGGAAAAAAGGGCGGCTTTGAGGTTATGGGAGCGGCGCTGGGAAGAGTATCTAGCGTATATCGTGAACTTGATCGGGTGAACATTGGGTTCATATTCGTAGGCTCTGTTCAGCAAAAGCAACTTCAGACGAGCTGACACAGCCCTTTTACTAAACCAATGGCTATTATTGCTATCCCCGCCATAGAACTAAAAAATGAACACCCCATCGGGAAATCAAGCAGTATACCTGTCTTTACAGTCGCCAAATGCATAAATACAGTTTATATCATTTCTTCGACAGTGATGCAAGCGCAAGGGCATGTTTGATGTTTGTGCTGTCCCTCACTATTCGAGATATCATGTCCACCATCATCTATTACCGCCTATTGCATGGACAGGTCCAGCTTTGGTGGCAAAATGAGGGGTAGTGGGGGTGTGCGTACTTGTCTGCGAAGCCACATCCAATGGGATTCCTCAGGAATTAAATGTTCAAGCTGGGCTTCTCCACTGCGGTATAGCGTCACACCCCTTCAGTCCCCAATTCGATACTTACTAGTCATAAGCTCCGTCCAGGCGTGCTGCCCGGGATAACCAAAGTGGCGCATGGGATGTCGACACCTTATCGCAGGAGGGGTTTGACGAGACGCGCGGATACCCCTACTACCACTGGCCTGGTAGCGTAGGGGTTGCTTGTTTGGCAAGCTGCGGGTTATCTTGCCGTCATGCTGCCCTCTGCCTGATTTCAAATCACTCTGGCCGCGCTGGGAGTCTACGTTGACTTTCCCAATGTAACGCCTGGAGCATTGTGGGTAGCTGTAACGGTTATTGGCTGAGATATTTACCGCGTCCTTGGTGGTGGGAACATGCACGTGAGAGATCGATGGCGAGATCGCTGACCAATTGATCGCCCTGCCGTGCCGA
>JASFDG010000428.1:8825-18995 GCA_036937095.1 Phaeolepiota aurea
GAGTTATTGCTATAGTTAAAATGTAGAGTATGACCTATCTGGCCCGACGTGACAATTATATAAGGAATGGTTAAACGACCCCGTGAGTTTTCATCCGTTGTTGTGTTGATACAATTGCAGAGGGTTTTATCCCAGAGATGGTGGTCTGGGTAATCGTACTGGCAGCCGATGCAAGGTGGAATAGCGGCCGATCGGAGGCGATAGAAATGGGGGTTATGGCTGATGCCCCCAATGCCACGCCTGTGGATGTCGCGAGGCGTACCCCGAGGTTCAAGTATTTACACTCTGGATGGGGGTGCCCTATCATTGACCCAAATGAGCAATAGACTGCCTAATGTCGATCTGCAATTCGGCCTAGATGAAGGAATAGAGGAACAATTTCAAAGGTTGGACTTTTAAGCAGACGAAGGATGCCACCTCATGCCTCACATTAAAAAGGTCCAATGCATGACGTAGACGTTCCCGATGGTCTTGGATGGCACCGGTGTCTCCTTTGCGTTTGAGGAAGTAAGACGATCGCTCCTCTCCGAGTCGCATGCCTACATTTATCCCAAGCTGGTTTGTGCAGCAATAACCTGTAAACGCCCACCGCAACATAGGTTGAAGTGAGATCGAGCCGCAGAGTCGCCCCTGAACCTTCTCGTTTTTCAGAAAGAGTCTTTCTATTCAGGATTCAACATCGTACAACATCAACTAAGGAAGATACAAACTTACGAATGAAACAGCGTTCATCGAGGAAGTCGATATCAACCTCACCGTAGAAGAACTCGGAAATCTATTGTTATTATTGAAACAATAATTTTCAATTGGGAACGATCCTTGAGGCTGGCGGAGTCTGTCTAGTGCCTCGCAATAGTCCTTCCCACCGCCAAGATTGTCGCTAGACAGCGAATGCCTATAACAGGGCTCACGCACCTATAAGCAACAGGATTTCGGAACCACAACACATGTGATAATGCATCCTGACCAGCGCGGCCATGTCCATCCGTTCGGACTCCGAGCTTGTATCACAACATCTCATGCAGCGCCACAATTTCTTGGGCTCTGTGTGTTCCCACATGCACATCCTTGCCGGCTCTTTCGAACACGCGCTAGAGCCACATCTTCGTTGGCGATGCGCCCCTAGGTGAACTGGGTGTCCCCAAAATGCATCTCCATCGAAAGCACGACCTATAAAATGCGCCGGGTCAGCCATATAACAATTATGAAAAATAGACAGATATGGCCGTTACCGCGCTCCGCCACATATACCCGCTCCCCATCACATCGTTGTCCATTCGTGTACTTCAAGCACAAAATACGCGGATCTAGCCCATCCGTCTCCGCCGCACGCGCCCAGCACATTCCTAGCAACGTCGTCCTCGCCGATCCGCAGACCATCCGTAATATCCCCCAGCCCACCGCGGTCTGGCCTGGCTGGTCCTGAATAAACCGCATGGGGAACTGTGGCATCACGCTGTCCGAGAATAGGCATTGGATCATCCCGCTTCGCATCCTTGGGAGCATGAGAACAACGATATCGACCGCCCTCTGGAAGGATTCTCGGGTAAAGCGGGTTTGTGCTATCTTCCTGAGATAAGGAGAGTGCGAAAAAGCGGCGTGCCCAGGATATCCACTGGACTTGGGGGTATAACAGAGTTCGAGGCTGTATACAGAGGAAGATGCTCCAGGGCCGCAAGTGCAACCTTATTTCGCCGCTCTCGGGGGAGTTTCTGTTTCCGCTTGAAACTCCACACGTATTCATTCATCTCGCCCTTCATGTTTGCCCACACTATCCAGCTTCAGCATTGAATTTGAACTTGTAAAGAGGGGATAGAATGTTAATGGTTGGGAAGCTTAGACCCTAGAACTTACGCTTGCGCCTCTGGTATCTGATCTCCACGAACTCGTATATGCGATCATAGCGTTCCCAGGCAGCCGCCAACGTTGTACCCTGGCTTTCCAGCACAATTTGTATTAGCGGTCGTTAGGCAGGCGCATGCTGACAACACACACCACTTTGCGCCTCTCCAGCTCCTCTTTTTTTTCGCTTGCACAAGATGCTCTAGCTCGTTGCACGTCTTATGTCTGAGCTCGCCGATAAACGCGTTAGGACTAGCCAACAAGAATGACGATTCCTGGTCCGCAGTGTTGTATAAATGTGCAAATATATGCGCATCAACAGCTTCGGCTTCGCCTACTATGAAATCCCCTCACTTTGCTTTCGCTTCTTTGTCGGTGGGCGACGAGACTGGAGCTTCGGGCTAAGATATCAAAGGTGGTACGCGATGTCACACATCACATGCCTTGGTCACGCCTAGTCTGTTAGTCCCCGCTCGTCATACACATAATCCTGATATACCGGGACCCACACTCGCTTGTCCGCCTTCTCTCTGCACCTGCGCCATATATGATCGCGCCCCCCTCCCGCCGCAGCGCTTTTGCCCTCCGTATGCAATTCCTCCACCCCATCCGTCGCCCCGTCCAAGTCCACAAACCCCGCCACACCCTCCAACACTGCCTCCTCCGACACCGCAACCGCAACCTCAAAGTTCGTCTTCTGTGCGTCTCCAAAGTCCGGGAGCAGCGACGCGCCTTGGTACTCCCCATAGCCGCTGGTAGAGGATAGCTGCTGGATTGCGGGCGACAGTGCGGCGAGCCGCTTCGCGCCTGCGAGGAGCATACTGTCCGTGAGCCGCCGCGGCCCCGACAGGATGGCGCCGAACCCGAGGCCTGGGTAAATCAGCGCGTTATTGCACTCTGCGATTCTGCGCATGCATAAATCAACATCAGTTTGGGGTCTATCCGAGTATATATGCAAGCCCGGCCTCACTGGAATTCTGTCGGCGTACCGTTAACGTCCATTTTGACGCTATCGAATGGGCTTCCAGTGGCAACTAACACATTACCCCCAGTCCACTCGAGAAGATCTTTTGGCGTCGCCTCTGCGAGATGCGTCGGATTTGAAAGCGGCAGAATAATGGGACGTTGGTCGCCCAGTCCCTGAACCATCGCCTCAACGACTGATTTGTTGAACGAGCCAGGCGACGTTGAACACCCGATAAGTATAGTGGGACGGACACTTCGGACAACCTCGAGCAGGCCGACTCGTCGCTTCTCCTTGTCCAAAGGCGTGACTGGATTAGGGGGAACCTCGCACTCCCATTCCCCGGCATCATCAACGCTAGGATTGACCCCCCAATCCTCCTCAACAGGCCTGATGAATTCTGCTCTGGATTTCACAAATCGGTCTTGATCTTGGACACTGGCGGGCCCCTCCCCCGGACCCCAGTAGAGAAGCCCTTCTCGGTCGACCAGCCAAAAATTGCTATTCGCTGCTTCCCTGGTAATTTCGCCTGCGGTGACCATGGCATCGCGGAGCTGTGCTGCAATACCCAGTCCTGCGGCTCCAGCCCCAAGTATGACGACTCGTTGATCTGACAATTTCGACAGCACCACGGTTTCTTCCTCGTGATGATGCCTATTTGCAACAGTGATAGCGGCCATGACGCACGCCAGCGTTACAGCGCCAGTCCCTTGGCTAAAACCTATGAATTAATGCGCGTGCATAGACAAAGGTGGGAAATTGAACATGCATATCATCGTTGAAAACGACGTGTCGATCCCGATATCGTTCCAGGATGCGATGTGCGTTTGCAGAGGCGAAATCCTCAAAATGCAAAAGACTGTGAGGATAGTACTTTCTGACGAGCTGCACAAATCTGATGAATGCGTTAGATCCTCATCTGTTTCATTCCCAGGAGCGAATTACTGGTCAATGAATTCATCGTAAGCTTGGCCGCGGACGCGCTTATGTGGCCACCCCTAAAGAGGATTCCAACGTCGTTCATGTGGAGAATGTATGCTACATACCACATACAGATCGTCTCCTAAAAATCCTTCGTTGTCTGTCCCTACATCCAGCATGACGCTCAGCGACTTCGCAGGGTCAAGTCCCCCGATAAGCCTGTGAAAGATCAATTGGTGCCCAACGTTGGAAGATAAAAAATTTACCCACGTATATATAGCAGATTTAGCTGTTGAAATCTAGTGCAAGGTTATGAGCCGGCTTTATCGACATGAATGGAAAGTGCGTACACCGATGCCCTGTGAACGCGAAACACTGATCAGATTCAAATCGAACGATGAGTGAGATCATGAAACCGCACCCCAACGCCTTGATCACCGATGCCCAAGATGGCTTCTGCGTCCGTGCAGACCACCAAATCAATGTCGCGCCCTTTCGTTTGTTCTATGAAATCTTGTTCCATCGAGTCTCTATTTGCAAAAGTAAGATAAATCCCCTCGCTCCTCCTGTACAAATGGGAATAGTTGGATATCGCATCTGCCTATAACAAAAGAAAAGGAAGATTGGTGACAAACAGTGGAGAGGGATAAGAATTCACACACCTCCGTAGGTGTATATATAATCGGAACAAGCTCCTTCAGGTGCCTCGACAACAGCGCATAGTACAGCGTCCAGCTCTGGTCTTTAAGACTCTGCAGAAACGTGTTCTTCTGGAGCGGATGCGCGCGTGCTGAGAGCTGCTCATAAGCCCGAGCACACTGCTTCTCGAGGTCGTTTATGCGGTACGGCAGACGGCCTGTGAGGCCAAATGCCTCGCGCTCGCCGGCGGTGAAGGCGCTGCCCTTGTTGAAGCGTGGGTGGGTGAGGATGGCGTCGCCGCGGAGTGCGACGAGCAGGGGAGGCATAGGGGCCTTTTTGTGCGCGTGGAGGGTAGACATTGCTGTTCGATACGAAGCGTGTAGCTATATGCCAGGTTTGTGGAACGTGCGCCCATGGGGCACATCATAGCACTACGTCATCGCGATAAGGGATTGTTTATTTGTGTTGGGACATGGGATAAACAACTCGCCTTGTCATCAAAGCCGCGGATCTTCCATTTCAACAATGCATCATCGCTACACCTGGGCCCCAGTTATCCCTTGGTTGGGGTAAGGGAGTCTACTAGCCCTGCTCAGGCTCTCCAGCGAGAAAATGGGCTATATAGCCAGCAGCACTATGCCAGCAAGATCCAGATACAATGTCCCAACCCCCAACATCTCTCCCGCCTTTTCCAGCTCACATACCCACGCACCCGCTCGTCGTCGTCGATTTTAAGCTTCTGAAGGCCGGTGATGAAGATGAGATAGGCAGGTTATGGGAGGCTGGAAAGCATATTGGGTTCTGGTAGTATGTGCGAATCGTTTATTGTCCGACTTGAACCTTGAACCACCCTTCTCTAGCGTCAAAAACCACGGCGCGGACCTTGATGTTGACGAGATGTTCGAAATTGGCGTCGAGACAATGGCCCTTCCACTGGAGGAGAAGCTGAAGTTTGATCAAGGCGACACGGGAAAATCATTCGGGTATTTAAGAGGCTACCGTCCCCTGAATTCCTACTGATGGGGATTAGGTACAAAGCACTCGGCGCATTCGTAGGCAGAAACGGCGAGCCAGACTTTATGGAGTTCATAAACATCGGCAGAGACGACGTATTTGCTGCAAGCCCAAATCCGAAGCAAAATGCCACAGGGCCAAGCCCGGCTACTCCTTTCTCGACCTCATACCCACCACCAATCCACGCCCGGATGCAAAATACCGTCCTACCCTTCATGCTCAAGTCGCTGGAGGTGATGGCGACCACCCTCGTGATATTCAACGAGAAACTCGGATTGCCAGCGGGAACACTCGCAGGGATACATGGCGTGCAAGCAGCGAGCGGAGATGAGCTCCGGATTACACGGTCGCCGCCTTCTACTCATAAGGAGACATTAGGGGGGCACACTGATTTTGGATCATTGGTCAATCTTCTCTTTCCCTCAGGCGCCCCAACTAACAGTTTGTTGTACTGAATAGTCTTTCCTGCACAACCGCCTAGGAGGACTTCAGGTCATGCCACCCGGCTCGGATACATGGCAATATGTGAAGGTAAACCAGACCTACCGCAAAGACTCTACAACGCAGATCTCATGTGCCCTTTCAACTTAGCCCGTACCAGGGTACGCTATCTGCAATATTGGCGACGCTCTGTCGATCTTCAGCGGTGGAATACTGCGTTCCAATCTCCACCGTGTGGTGTAAGTCATGTTCCCTTCTCTCTCATAGTCACAAGAGTCAATCACTAATGATACCTTGTCCTCAGGTCACCCCCAGGACCACAAGCAGCTTACGACCGCTGGTCGGTCGTCTACTTCTCGCGACCTAACGACGATGTCGAACTCCGCGCGCTCGCCGACGCTAGCCCCGCCATCACACACGCCGTCGCTTCGTCACCTGATACATCCAGATACGCCACGGGGTCGACGTCTGCACAGTGGATCGCGCGCCGCGTCAAATATCTGAGGGCGAACAATAGGAAGGTGGGTATCCGTTCCGCTCGAGTTGTAGTGTCATGCTGAACCCATGGATGCGATGTTTAGGGGTGCGGGCAGGGGAGTGGGACGTGGCTGGAGAGCTGTGGGACGGAGCCGGCAGAATTTCGTCATGGTGCACAGAATTAACTGCAAACTGGCCTGGGTGACTTCATTAACTTTTCACTGGTTAACTCGTTAGTAACAGAGAATGTTTCGAGTGCCTTCCAATCGCAAATCACCGCGTAGTCTAAATTCAAAGCAGCGAATTCTCGATACACAGAGAACTGCTGAGCGTGAACTCGATTTCCCCAATATGCCATACCTAATAGTGATCTAGTTAGTACCCACTGACCAAGCATCTCCCCTAAAAATAAAGGCCTTTCCCAGCTCATATAGGCCAAAAGTCCTACATATCCCTCCCCCTTTTCTATCACCGTAACCTTCGTCATGTCAGAACCACTAAAGGCCCAGCCGGGACCAATCACAACTGGTACAGCCGAGTTCATTGTCGGAACGGAGACATTCGAGACGTGGTACCAGGTTTTTGGCGATCTGAGCGTAAACGGTCGACGTCCGGTTGTTGCGGTTCATGGGGGGCCTGGAATGTCGCACCATTATATGCTGTATGTCCTTCATAGTCACTTATGTCAAGGTTAATTAGTCGCACAACGCACTTCATAACATAAAGACCACACAAGGACCTCTACTTCAAAGCCGGGTACGTCAGTAAATTTCGAGCTTCAGAGCAAGCGCATGGAGCTATAAAACTGATTGGCACCTCAGTATCCCGGTGGTATTCTACGACCAAATCGGGAACGGCCAGTCATCCCACAACCGCGATGCCCAAAAGGAGTTCTGGACGCCAGAGCTGTTTATGGACGAGCTGGACAACTTGCTCAAGCACCTTGGGATCTACGACGACTTTGACCTGCTGGGCCAGTCATGGGGAGGTAAGACGTCTTTGTCTTTCCCTTCCCTTACCATAATATGTATCCGACAGGCATGCTGGGTGCCCAATACGCAGCAACTCGCACCCCTAATGGGCTCAAGCGCCTCATCATCGCCAACTCCCCCGCATCAATGGCCCTCGCGAACGCAGGCACCGCCGCGCTGCTCAACGCGGGGTTCCCGCCTGCGTTCGCCGCGATGCTGCGCGCGCACGAGGCGCACGGGACGACGGATGCGGCGGAGTACAAGCAGGGCGCGCTGGCGTTCTACAAAAAGTATACGTGCGCGGTGGACCCGTGGCCGGAAGGGCTCGTGGCGTCGTTTGCGGCGGCGGAGGGGGATCCGACTGTGTATGCGACCATGTGCGTTTGTCTGGGGCTTTATTATCAGTTTTTGGTGTGAGAGCAATTGGGCAGGGTGGGCCCGTCGGAGTTCTGCACGACCGGCACGCTGAAGGACTGGACCATCATCGATGTGCTCCACCAGATCCCGTATCCGACGCTGCTCATTAGCTCCCCACACGACGCGGTCCAGCCAGGCGCGGTCCTCCCGTTCTTCACGCAGATCCCGAAAATCAAATGGGTCGAGCTGCAGAATAGCACACATCTGGGGATGTTTGAGGAGCCTGAGAGGTATGTTATGACATTCTCTGGTGTGGTATCGCGCGTTGACCGTTGTGCTCAGGTACTTCCAGGTCATGCTGGATTTCCTTGCCCAGAGATAGGGTCTCATTCACGGGGGCCACATCGCGAGGCCAGGTTTCATGCACGTATTTATACAGATATTGGATATCAAGAGACTGAATAATTCATCCTAAACCATTCGGTTTCAGCTTGAGCAAACACACTACAGCCCAACTCGGTCTGGTATGAATCGCCCATTCCAACACTTGAACCCGACATCATTCGTGACCTGCAAATATCAGACAAAAGTGGGAAAGAGAAAACGAGGTGACGAGGGTGATCAGACTTACCGTTGTCGCGTTGCACATAACAGCCGGAGGCGAATGCGTCTGCGTAGTCGCAAAGATATCCTTCGTCACGATGTTCGTCGCTGCGCAAGTTGCAGAACGGTCATCAGTCAACTTCCGGATGGCACCTTTTATTGCGGGAAACCCTACCGGTGTTGGGGTAGAGGTCAAATATGATGACTTCCTTTCCCGTCGCGCCTTCCACGAAGTACCTAGTTGAGGGTTGGATTGTATTCGGGGGTGGAAACTCGGCGTCGCTCACCAGCAAGGGTCGCTGACACAGGATCCTTCGACAAAAGGCTTGCTATGGGTCGCTTGGTATCAAACACAAGCGGATAACGTCTGTCTCCCTAGACACTCACTCCCTTACGACGCCTGCAAAGTTTTGGAACAAGAAATCTTGGATGTGAGTGTTGTTCGTGCTCGTGCTGTTCGGCCTCGGTCCCACCTAAAAGCATATTCTGAGATGTAGCCTCACTAACGGGATGGAATGTACTATCTTACGCCCTGATCCCAATAGCTAAATGACGTGTCAAACGAAATAACGCCAGCGACAGTATCGACACTCACTTCTGAGTCACATATATCTTGAGAGATAGGCGTTAATATTGTAAGAAATGTGCGTCATTAGTTAGACCGGAGAACCCTCACCGGAAATAGAACATCAAGAAAACCGATATTCCTCCATGTAATACTATGGGAATGGGAATGAGGATCAGTGTATTGCCAGTGAAAGGCCCCAATATTTCTTACTTGCGCGCAAGTCCATTGCCACCAGTCCAGCTTTTGAACCGAGCACCGTACAGCGTGTTGTTCTGGATTGTAGCATTTTAGGTCACGATCTACTTGAGGAAGGGATGGCCCTACCATGAACACGTTTTCAATCCTTGATCATTATTTTAAGATAAAATGATGGTGCACATGTTAAGACTACGTACAAAACATTCTGGACATCCGAAACCTGTCCGCCTTTGCCTAGGGATCCGATGGAGAGGCCATGCCCTCCCTCGCAATACGAGTTCCTGGTAAAGCGAGGGGGTTCAGCATTATAGAGGAGTGCAAAAAAAATGCGTCGAGATAATATACCTGAAATGAATATTCTTCCCTCCACTTCCGACTGTAAGGCAGTCGTCACCGTTGACAATGTGGTTGTCCTCGAACAACATATTCGTTCCTCCGGCAGAAAATCCTACGTGTGGTTAGTATTAGCTCATAATTGGGTTGACATCCAGTTACCATCCCTTTCCAAAAAAAAGTTGATTGATCTGAAGGGAAGTTTAATTCACGCACTCACGTGTTGAATGGGAAAGACTAGCAGTGATGTCGTTATGTCAGACTGGCGGCGCGGAAGGGGGGGAGAAGACCTTACATTTGTATCTGACGCGGCTACGATCTTGTTATTGAAGGCATGGAGATTGGTCGATCCACTGGTTGCAAAGTTCCAGGCCACGGGCTAATGTCGAGCGTTGAAATGAATACTGCAGAAAATCCTGACGGGACTACTTACCTTCCATATTTTCATATCGCGGATTACGCCGTTTGTTATTTTGCTAAAGGCCCACCCGTGGGGACGGTTGACTTGTTGCTGTGCATCCCACCACTACGAAGGATATCAAGGGGCATGAGTGCCTGGGCTAGCGTTTCACTCACAGCCTGACCATGACCATCGACCCAGCCCCAATCTGGATCAAGGGAGCCCCGAAGGGTGACGTTGTTACCTCCGGAAAAAGAAAACCTGACTATGGATGGGTCATAATCTGAAGATCGTCTTCCGTCGTACTCACCAGGCACCGGGAAAGCTCTGTAACATGTCAGAAATCATGTTGTGCCCAGGGTTCAAGAACGCACTGACCGAAGAGCCCACGATTGCTAGTGTGGCAGTGATATTGTTTCATTAGCAGCTTATGAGATACCGT
>JASFDG010000429.1:6230-18973 GCA_036937095.1 Phaeolepiota aurea
CAGACAAAGCATAAACATACGTTGTCCACTTTACAAATCAGCGTCATTGACATTCAAAGCGCACAAATGCTTGGCCGCCGTACTGCCCGCGAAACGGAACGGTACGAGCGGATAAAAGTGACACAAAACGCGTGATTTACAGCGATTATAAGACTACGGCGACTGTATGAATGGAGTTGAGTGAGAGTATCTATCAGGAGACACTGCTCAAATACATGATAGAAAGTTTATACCTGTCGCAAGCGGCGAGGCTGTTACGAGTGAAACGAACAGCTATCCTAGGCAATAGACACCCAGCGCTGGGGCAGCCTTTTCCCCCCGCTCTATGTCGCCCGTTCACCCTACTGTGTTTAACTGGGAGGGATCATGCGGCTTTTTTGCCTACACCAGTCACCATCGATTATTCAGGGTTCATGTTCATGCATACAGGTATCGGGTATATTCATAGCTGGTTATCATTCATCAGCACCAATTATCCTCATCCCACTTCACAACAATGACTCACATCCATATCAAGAGGAACCTCCAGCTTCCGCGGGGCCGCCATTTCATAGCGCAACTGCGCCTCATTCGCCATGCCAAAAAAAATTAAAAAAATGAATCCACACACAACGACCGACCACCGCGGCAGCTCTGCAAACACCGCCCCCACCGCATTCGCCTTCCACATAATCGCTGGAACCTGGTTGATGCGCGAAAACCCTGTATACAATCACAGTCAATTTTTCTGCTGGCCTCCGTGTCAAAATAAGAGGAGCAGCTCACTAAAATGGATGTGGTCCCAACTGACCCACGGGTGCAGCCCATATTGTATCATCCGCACAAGGTAGGTAACACTCAGCGGGATGCCTATCAACATCTCCGCGCACGCCAGTCCCACCATCCGCGAGTACATCCCGCGGCATCTCAGCCTCTGCCGACTGCCCCTTGGGCGCCGCCGATTTTCCACGATGCTCATAACTAAAAGGCAAAAACATCAGCCAATCGCCCCAAATACTGTAGGGAGCCCCCCCACGCACCAGCATAAGCACACGACATAAGTGATAGCACTACTGGTGGGATCTGGACAAGCACAAGCGTGGGCCACATCGACACACTCGTCGGTACGCATCCTATCTCCTGAAGCAGATCGAATCGGTGACCTTGCACGATATAATCTAGTCCCGATGGACGCGGATCTCACTCGTTAGCATCCGGAATGTATACACTGCACTGCGCACTCACGGAGCGCCATAAACACAACCGGGATGCCCAGACACAACCCCATATCAATAGCGAATACACGCCTTCTCTGCAACACCAGTCAGCCCAAGGCCTCCACCCCCAGCGAGGAAGCAAAAAAGAAACCCGCACCAGGCGCATGTCTATCAGTACCGTCCTTGCCTTGGTGATACGATATAAACTGTGATTAATACACAGCGCCGTCGACGGTATCCCTACATTCATCCCCATTTGGATCTTAGTGACTAGCATCCATCCATCACATTAGCGGCTTTGTTCCAAGCTTAGGCATGACCATAAACTAACCTATATCGCACCACACCGGCACTCGTATGACCGCATCCTTGTGCCACACGACCGAGTTCACAAACAGGATGAAGGCCCCGACCGCAACCCAAATCATATACATGCACGTTCCCGTATGCCCAGCTAGCAAACCGAACAACGTCATTGGGACATCTCAAAATTCCATCTGGGGATAAGGATGGAATGGCGCACCTCTCCAATGCTGGCGGAACGGCATGAGCACGAGCACGAAGGCTGTAAACGAACAAGCAGAAAAGGCGTAGTTTGAGAACGATCCACCAAGGCCCATACCCGAACTCTGACGGTTCCCGAGGCAGAAAGAAAAAACGAAGAATCGTGATGTGGGTGGACGCGGCAAAGCGCAAACGAAAATATGGAAGCTGAAAAAGCAAAAAGTAATGTGTGGTTTGAAGTGACCCGACCTCCTCGTTATAAGTATAATTACACGATCAAAGACCGCCATCAGGAGTGATAAATCGTTTTGGAAGTGGGCGTCGTGTGAGGTACTGTAGGGTAGGGGCCTCTTGTAACACTTGCAAGCCCATGCAAATCCTCTGGAAATAAGAGGAAACCCTCTTTCATCCAAAGGGGCGCTCTTTCAAAATTGAAACCGTCCCAAAAAATGCTGCCTCTGGTATGAATCGAGATGGAGAGTGGAAAGACTGACGCCCATAATATGTACATGGTTTGCCATCTAAAGTACAATGGTGATCGGTTGGGCGGCGATCTCCATCTGGGAGTTTAATCGCCCGTCATTAAAATCATAGGGAAAAGATATGCTACGGTAGAGGTATTTACAAAACCCACTAATCTTGGATATCATCACTTCAACTTGGCAAACATATCTCTCGAGTGTTCCAGTGTCGAAATCTCCGCTTCGATAGTTTTCCTCTGACAACGGGTGGTTAGTAAGAATAGACCTTATCAAAGATACAATTTACTTTGTCCTCATTGGCTTGGCGCACATTCTCTGGTACTGTCTCAGCGTAATCTGGTTGTGCCTCCACCTTGACGACCTTCTGCAGATTCATGCGCGCCAAATCAAGTTTTTTCTCGCATTTTGATATCTCTACATCGAGATCTACAAGCCCCTACAAAATAGTTAGGCTTGATCAAATTTTCCTGAAATGGTTGATGTACCCGCACAAGGGTGTGAACGGCAATTGTCGACGTAACAACACCGCCACCACAGCCCGCAGGGATTTCGCTGCTTTTACGAACAACTTTGGCGCTCTTGCAGCCCTTCGTCAGAGCGACAATGGTCGGCAGCTGTCCCTCCAAAAGAACAGCTTCTTGGTCTGACTGTACCTGGATAAACACTGGACAATATCTCCGACATCAAAATACAAAAGCGCCCAAAACTAAAAGAAGGGCCTACGCTGGATATCGCTTTGTAGGTTGTATGACGCAGCAAGCGAGCGGCCCGTCTTCAAAGCCGAGAAAACAAGGTCAAACTGCTTGTCTGCATCCTCAAATACAAAGGCAGGGTCCTATGCATCAAATGGATTAGAATCATCACATGTACACCCTCAAACGCAGAGACACCTACATTTACGGGGAATTTTGAGACCATGATCGACGGTGTGGGGTCATTTGGCCGCCGCGGGAGGCGCTGCCAAAGCTCCTCCGTCACAAATGGCATGAATGGGTGTAGCAAGCGCAAGCCGTAATCCAAACACGTGTAGAGGGTTTGCTGCGCTGATTTTCGGGTTGCGAGCGGTGCCGACTCATCCGTCATAGGCTTCATTGCTTCCTATAAATCGACCCATTAGTACCCAAGAACGTTTGCATAAAGGTAGGCATACAATGTACACGTCACACAACTCATACAACCAGAAATTGTAGACAGCGTTTGTTGCATTCATGAAATTTCGGTCAGCAAGATAGGCATTGATCTCCGTGGCCGCGATATTGAGCTTATGCAAGATCCACTTTTCAACCAGGCTTTCATTGCCTATGGGCTGCAAACCCTACATCAGAATGCTGGGCAACAAAGAAAGAATAACCGTGACAGACCTTCGCAATGGGTTCTGGGACAAAGGTTTCGTCAAGTTTGAGCATGGCAAACTTGGTTGCGTTGAAAATCTTGTTGCAGAACTTGCGGTAACCTTCCACGCGTAGGATTTCAAGATTGATATCACGTCCTTGGGAAAATTAAAACGGGGAATAAGAGTGGACGATTTTGCTCACCGCCACCAGAGTAGGCGCATAACGCGAACCTCAATGCATCCGTTCCACACTGAGGAATGCCTTTGGGGAAATCCTTCTTCTGGCCAGCCTTGGCTTTGGCAATTTCCTTCTCGTCCAAGTTGCCTTCATAAAGCTTCTGGTGGAGATCCTCAAGAGGAAGACCTTGGATCACATCCAAAGGATCGATCACATTCCCAAGAGACTTGCTCATCTTGCGCCCGTGGGCATCACGAATCATAGCATGACATAGCACCTCATTGAATGGGACACGATCAGTGAGCTTGATGCCTAGGAGAACCATACGTGCCACCCAGAAGAATAGAATGTCCCAACCCGTTTCGAGAATACTGGATGGGTAAAAGTTTATAACATCTAGCGTCTTATCAGTCACCGTCAGCGGAATGGCTTTCGTAGCGCAGTCAAAATACCACCCACCTGTTCAGGCCAGCCTAAGATAGAGAATGGCCACAATCCAGACGAAAACCATGTGTCCAGCACATCTTCGTCTTGCTCTACAGTAAACGGTCTCCCAGCTGCCAAAACTTCCGCCCGTGCTCTTGCCTCTTCAGCGGTTCGGCCGACTACCCAGTTTTTCCCGTCATTTGCCTAAACTTAACATTCAGCATTGTGTTGATCACCCCGCGCCTCGACGTACATCTTGAACCTGACCCTCAATTTTCACGAGGTATGCTGGACAGCGGTGACCCCACCATAGTTGACGTGAGATGCACCAGTCCTGAATACCTTCGAGCCATCGATACCAGTCATTCTCGCTCTGTTTGGGCGTGATGAGAAGTTCTCCAGCTCGGGTTCGCTGAGGGAGAGGATTGTTGTTAGGTCAAGAAAGGAAACATAATATTTCGAACAACCTTGATGGCCTCTTCGGCGAGGGGCTTGCAATTTACCCACCATTGTGGCTTGAGCACGGGTTCAATAACATCGCCGGATTTACTAAGATAACTAATCAACATCTGCGGCATGTGGACTTTTGATGTCGACTTACCTGCAGATAGGGATTTGCATTGGGTTGTCCTTGGTCTCCACGTACAAGCCCAGCTCCTTCAACTCCTTCACGATCGCCACACGACCATGGAAGCGTTTGACACCCTCAAACTTGCCACAATTCTTGTTGAATGTGCCATCATCATTGAGGATGTTCACAAACTCCAGCTTGTGTCGCACACCAACTTCGTAATCGTTGGGGTCATGTGCAGGGGTGATTTTAACGGCACCCGTACCAAACTCCATATCGACGACAATGGAGTCGGTGATGATAGGCATACGACGCTCAGGAAGGAAGGGGTGCTTGGCGAATTTGCCATGAAGATGCTTATACCTAGGATCATCGGGATGGACGGCTATGGCAGTATCTCCGAGCATCGTCTCGGGACGTGTTGTTGCAATGATGATGCGCTCATCTAGGTAGCATGAGCACTAGGGAACTGCACAAGTCCATACCGACTTACCTGAACCTTCGATGAGATACGCAAAGCTAGTCAATACACCAAATTCGAACCGCTCTTTAGGGTCGTAACCAGGGACATTGAGCATCGTACGCCCAGAGAGTTGCTTTTGCTCTACTTCGAGGTTGGAAAGGGTGGTGTTGAGCTTTACACACCAGTTGACAAGGCGATTGGCGCGATATAGGATGCCGTCTTCGTGAAGCCGACAAAACGTCTCGATCACGGCACGAGAGAGTTTCTAAGGTAATCGATAAGTGCGCCATATGGCAAAGCCAATGTAAATGGAGTCCTGACTTCATCCATAGTAAATGCCACTCGGTCCCAGTCATAACTACCACCAAGTCGATGCAGCTGATTTGTGATACGCGCTTGATAGCTAAAACGCGTCAGCAGATACCAGTAAAAATGTTAGGAAAGACTCACTCAGTCTTCCAGTCCATCACGGTTTCCAAGAACCTTTCACGCCCCAAGTCATGGCGAGTCTTTCCCTCCGTCTTATACAAACGTTTCTCGACGACACTCTGAGTTGAGATACCAGCATGATCAAATCCGGGGATGAAAAGTGTAGTTTTTCCGAGCATGCGATTCCTTATACGTGCGCATCAAATGCCATGCAGCTCAAAGGCATATGATTGACTTACCATCTGACCAAACCATCCTGAATCGCGACGGTCAAGCCATGGCCGATATGTAGGCTGCCAGTAACATTTGGGGGAGGACATGGTAGCACGAAGGCGCCTTCATCTTTGATACCACCAGAAGCCGACATCTGAGGTTTGAAGAAGCCTTGCGCGTGCCACCAATCATACCAAGAAGCCTCAACAGCGATAGGGTTGTATCCAGCAGCCATTGGCGTCGAAAGATCTATCAAAACTTTAACTTGGAACATGTTTCTGATGATTTGGCGCGTACAGACCCTTCTTCTCGCCCTTTGGCGTCGTATTAACGAATGGTGCCTCTTCGTCGACCTTTGCTTTCTCGACCTTGGCCTTCTTCTCACCAGAAGCGGCTGTCTTAAGAGATTTGGCAGCCAACTTTGCCTCCTTTTCGAGGCGTTTTGCTTCCTTCTTGGCTTTGTGAATAGATGAGGATGTGCTCTATGAACGAGCACGGTGATGCATACGAACCGGCTGACTTTGTTGTTGCAGGAACATCCCCTGCTATGGGATGTGATGCATCTTGAGCAGGCTCTGACATGGTAGAGTACCTCGTGTAATAATACGATGATTTGGATATGGGGCGTAGATGGAAAAGTCGCAATCGATGCAGAAGGCTCATGTGCATGCCATCGGCAACATCCGTCGTCATAAAAAAAACATCCTGACTCGATCGATCCTGGGGAGATAAGATTAGATCCAAACGAATAATTTAAAAAAAAATCTCGTGAGAGCCGAAATTGTTTTATTCTCCGGACGACCAGGTCATGCTAAGGCTTCCACTCGCTCACTCATCGCGCCGATGCGTACAGCATGCGGCAAGATGGTATTCAACCATCCCGTAAGCCCTTTTATTCGCACAAGAAACCCTCGCTAAGCCGTGACTAGTAACCAGGCGAAAGTCCCTTCCACATCTCAGGAGGCAAGCGCGTCTCCAGCGATACCAGAATCGAGGTAATGTTTTCTCAGTGCTTCTCATTGTCTTGTCTCATCGACACATCTTTAGAACAGCAGCCCTACTGTCCGAACAGTTGTAAGTTTCCTAGAACCACAGGTCCCCTACCCTATATTTGAATATATTTCAGGACACCAGGAAACGCGGGAGTGGTATCACAGCCAAGGTACCCTGTTAAACCGGTAACCACGCATCCTGAGCCATTGCACCTTCAAAGCCTGGTGAGCCAAGTGGTAAAATCAGCCATGCAAGCAGGCGAGGAAGAAGAAGTTGAATTCGCCTCATCGATTGTGCATGGTCGAGGCATCCATTTACCCTTTTTCCACCCACGGACCCATGACATCCCTGTCGCCATGATACATTTCCGCTCACACCACATTCGCCAGCTCGAACTCATGACGCATTTCGTCACGCATGCTGCCTCGGCCCTCAAAATCCCAGTGTCCAAGGTCATCTTCCTCCCCACTAAGCGCACCCTATGGACAGTGCCACGGAGTCCTTTTGTCCACAAAAAGTCTCAAGAGAACTTTGAACGAAAGGTTCACAAACGTGCTATCAAAGCCTGGGATGCTGACCCAGAGGTTGTGGATCAATGGTTAAGATACATTGAAGAAAACGGAATTGGTGGCGTTGGCATGCGGTTCACCAGGTGGGATTATATGCCTTTGGGAGTCGGAGAGTCGCATTTGAGCGACATGAAGCATTTGGCTAAGGAGGTCTCATCACAAGCTAAAATTAGGGCTCTGTCCGAGAAAATCATACAACAAGAGTCAAATGCACCCCTCCAATCATCAGAACATATCCCTTCTTCGGTATCATAATATAATCTCTAATATGTCGTCTTTCTATGTTCTTGCCTTGAGTACAGATAGTAAAAAGTTAAACATACACAAAGGGGGGATCAATAAATCGCGCACGGACCCCGAAGCACCAAAGCAGGGTTGTTCCTCGGTAACATCATCACTTCCTTTACAATCCTTCCGTTCATCTCCTTCATATCCTCTTTTCAAAACAACCGCGGCATATTGTCAACGTATACATCAAACTTCCATGGACGGCTGGGCAAAACTCTCCTCGAGCATTGGCAGTATCAACTTCGCCCAAGCAGGTACGAAGTTCACGAAGGGCTTTAACTCGAGCATACAAGCGACAAAGGAGCGCCTCGGGCAGGTTGCACCGGATGAGATCACTGAGCTTCCCCAGGGTAAGACTTTGTCACCATATCCTCAATGTTAGCGCATTATCTGCATGGGCGGTGAAACGAGGCCGTGTCAAGCCTCAGCCCCAGCGTTCAACGTTCAACACAGCCATCCACCTAGTCGCATAGTTCGGGTTGTATGTCCTTGATATTATTGCTGCTCATTAGCACAAAAATGGCACAGTTGAAGCAGACTATCATTTCCGAGGCTTGACGCCTCACCGTGTTTTAACTGTTGTCCATGTACTGACACGTACGTTACAGAATACAAGGACCTCGAGGCTCGCGTCGATGGCCTCCGCGTAGCACACATATCACTCCTAAAGTCTGTATCGGCAACCTTATCTACTGTGAACTCTCGCTAACATACCACCCTCAATTCCAGGATCACCAAGGTCTACGAGAGCGAGACGTACGACTACCCAACCCAGATCCAAGAGTCGCTCTCCGAACTATCTACCCACATTGGCTACAACATTACCTCATTCGCCGCGACAAACCTCAAAGGTACGAATCTGCCTGCGCCCGCTGCACCCAGCGCGCCTCCCCCAGCGCAACACAAGACACTGCCCCATGCCCTGGTCCGCGCCGCGCACTCCTCTGCTACTGCGGTTAGCAACAGCGCTTCGGGTGATGCAGATCGTCTAGGAAAGGCCATGGCACTCTATGCAACCGGGTGGGAACGTGTTGCATCAGCCCGGCTTGACCAGGACTACGCCATCCAGGAAAATTTCCTCCACCCCTGGCAGACTACCCTGAATACAAGCATTGCCGTTGCAATGAAGGCTCGCCAGGCAGTCCGTCTCAGCAGACTCGACCTCGATGCCGCTAAACAATCGTGCGCTAACAGATCCCTCTACCGTAACCCCCGCTAATACGTAGCAACAGGCTGAAGTCTGCAAATCCACAGAAGCAAGAACATGCACGATTGGAAGTAGAGAACGCTGAAGATGACCTTGTCCAGAAGACGGAAGTAGCTATCACTCTCATGAAGACGGTGTTGGAAAACGTATGTGATCTCCTTTACTCTTTGGCTTTTCAAAAATTTCATGCTCCACATCAGCCTGAACCTATCAAGAACCTCAACGAACTCGCCAAAGCGCAACTTCTCTACTTCTCTGTTGCTGCTGAATCCTTATCGGCAATCCAAGGTGAGATCGAAGAGCTTGCCGTTGCCTCTGAGGGCGAGTACAGGTACGTGGAACTCATCGAAAATAACCAACCCGCTCATCATTCGTTGAACCAGAAAGTCCCGCGACCACTGAGGTGCCCTTACATTAGGCGGCCGTCGACATCCATAATAGTTTTTCGTTGTTCTGATGCCCTCGTTCAGTTTAGGTAATTACGTGTCCCCCACAGAATTCATGGTCAACACAAATGGACTGTTCATTTGTCGATCGCCTTTTGTAATGTATATGGCGGAATCCCTCCCGATGTTTCCTTTCCACCCGTCTGATTTTTACTTATCCAATATATGATTCGTTCCATAAATCAATGAGGTGTGTATCAAATTCCAAGGAAAGCAATAATTATAGAATGAATACATGTGAGGCAGATTACACCTTGTATCGTCTACCAGTCTTTGTGAAGAATGTTTGCAGGACATAAACCTGCACTCTGTCATACATTTAACAACGATAAGGACAGGTCATGGTTGAAGAGAGGATCACTTACACAGCCATGCTGATGACGCCCAAGCTTTCGAAGACGGCATACCAAAAGAGTCGGCTGTTCATACTTGTTAATACAAATAACTCCTGGATGTTTGGACATACCTTTGCGTGGATTTGACGATCGAGAATCCTCGATTTTCCAACGTATGGTGACTGCAATCCACTCGCGTGTCAGTTCCGCTGATATGGGACTGCCAAGGCCAGTACGCACAATTTCTGCGTCCTTTTGATATGCATCAGCATTCCATTCAGCCTGAAAATGCTCTCCTCCAAAGCACTGGTGTGCTCTGATATTTGCGTAGTTTTAGCGGGGGGTTCGCGGCGGGGCTCGCTCTCAACCATGATGTCGAAGTCGACGAGCTTCTCGGTCAGTGTGGACATGTCATTTTCGAAGCAGAAAGAGTATTCCCCAACATGGTTGGCTGTTAGGACATAGTCGCCCTGGCGCTCGCGCACCCCGTCGAGGATGACTTTGTTATTTGGATCTTTCACGTCGAAGTCGATATCAAAGGATCCTCCAGATTGCACCTATTGAAGACATATGAAGGTATGAGAGAAACCGGTGCAACGTGTTAAACGCACAGCAAAGTAGAACTGGGGATAGGTCAATGATTGCTGGATGACTGAATGGTGGCATGACATACACCGATTTTCTCGCCGGCCTTGTCGACATCAGCAAAGAAACACAGACGTTCATTAGCTGCTATTGCTGTTGTCAAAGCCGATGCTTTGACTGACACCGAAAGGAATAGGAAGAAGAGAAAAGACGAAAGAAAATGCAGGAAGACCATTACAACTTATTATAAGTAGCCACACTGGCAGGAAGCGCGATGACACGCATAACACCCGTTTCGGAGTTGGAAATTTGAAAACAAATAAGAGGTAAATAAAAGGGATAATTGCTTCTTAATTACTGACGATGACTGATGTTTCCTGTTGGCCAGTATCTGCCATGATATCGACCCAATCTGACAACCAGCTGTTCCCTGGTCTCTGGCCGTGGCTGCAGGTCTCCCCCGCAACATATGTCCAGGACCAGGCCAACTTCACCAACTGCCTCTATCCAACCCCAAGCTTTCTTGCTCTCACTGATCCTTCTCTCGTCGACAATGCAAGAGATATCGCTTTCTCTTCTCGGTCTCGCATGAGATCTGGTGATACAAACCTCACTTTGGTCGATACGCCATCTCCAAAGGCCGCTTCTTACTCTGACCAACCTATGGATTTATTACCGTTCTCACCACAAGTCTCAATCTCGCCTTTTTGTCCAAAAAATGCTGAAATTCCGTTATTTGGGGGTCCCTTGGAGCTATCAACATCGGAATGGCTAACTTCAGATTCCACCGTCTCGCCTGTGATTCACGCTTCACCTTTCAACAAGACCTCATCCCCAATTAGCTCCTCAAAAGCGCAAGACCTTGTCACGCTCGAACCACACCAAGTGAGGAACACTCGAAAGTCTTCTTTTATGGACAAATTGCTCTCCGTACTTCCGTCATTGCCTCCTGTGCCCGTGTCGTCTCCGTCTGCCCTTCAGTCACCTTGCAAAATCACCTCTACGTCTACTATGGATGATCCGCTAAACCCTCTTGGTACATCTAGCTCACCCTTTGATCAGAATCATTTCAAGTTATCCCAAGCTACCGCAGCTCGTAGGCCGACTGGAACACCAACTGATGCCCTACACTGCCTCTCTCCACTAACTCCTTTGACACCCAAAAGCACGCCCATACTAAGCATCAGAATTCGCCGCCCCAAGCGGTCCCTAATCGAATCTCCATCGCCATATTTGCGGAGCAAGAGACTTCGCCGAGGGAACGCCAGGTCCCCGTCGGTGCCAATAAAGCCTGCGTCCCCGTCTCCATTACCACCGTCCTCTCCTCAATCAGAAATTCCTAGTCTGCCTTATGCATCCCTCTTTTCAAACCGGCTGTTCCCAGGCAACATCGAAGTTTCGCCAGAATACCCCCTGTTCTATAGACGATTCCCGGCAAGCTCGTATTTTCAGCCTCCAGGATACGAGTAGAGATTTGAGTCGTCTTCCCAAATTTATTGCTCATTCCTCTCTGCCAGATCACCCTGTACATTGTTTGGCGTTCGCCACCCTGGTGGAAGTTATAACCCGCCGCGCAGCACATTAGATTTGTATACACCAAGGTTTGTGAAAGGAAGAGGAGTTGACAAGGTGGGACTGTGTCCCATCTGCATCGAACCTTTCGAACGGGGGGGCGAACGTAAAAAGCTGTGGTTAGCGATGAAATTTTCGGCTTTCAAGTGGTATGTCTTACAGTCGTCTACATGGGTGACACGCTGAACCTATTCGGTATCCAGAGTCATTAACATTTGTGCCAGTTGCTCCGATTTTCTGAAACCCCTACAAGCTATCATATGCAATACGCCCATGGTAACTCATTATATAACAACCACTGCCTCCTTGATTTGATGCACTCCAGGGGTCTCCGCGTCCACAGGGCGCCCATTCTCACCTCCGATAGCATTTCGCACTGTCGCACGTCCTAACCCTGGAAAGAAAGAGAAACACCAGATCCGTCAAGGAAAATGCCACAAGTGCACGAAGTGGGTTCCTGTTGAGGGCATTAAAGACATGGAAAGCAAAGTAACTCTACTTCTATCACTTCCTCCAGTCAGAAATATATCTAAGCGCTATGCCAGGTCAAGGAATTGCACTGGTATCGAAATCCAACAGCCACCTACTCTATACTTTTGCTAAATTGGTCCACAGGTGGAAACACGCAGCGACATGCCATCAAGATTCTACTCTAAAGAACGAACGTGAGTTGTACGAGAACGACGAAGTCTACAAGCAGGTGTCCGTGTTCAAGACTGTCTAAGACCATTGCCGCTGAAAATCTGTATCATATGCGTTAACTAATGAATCGTGACTGTTTCGCTTCTGGAGATATGACCTTAATGTTGACATGAGAGTCCGGACGCCATCCGCGGACAGTTTATCCGCGTCGTTTCGATATACACGGGCTGGTGATTCTTACCAAAGCTTCGTGCCCCGCATGTCTGCTAAGAAAAAGGCTACAGCACCCTGCACCCGAGAATGCCCTGCTT
>JASFDG010000431.1:0-18913 GCA_036937095.1 Phaeolepiota aurea
CAGTACCAGGCAACCACAGCTCATCGAGACCGCGGAGCAGTTGTGGCTTGCGTTATCAGACGACGATTCGGGATCCAGTGGCGTATCCTCCTCGTTTTATGACTCATTCCTGGAGCGAGTATCCATCGAATATATTCCGCCCGTGCAGTGGAAGGATAGCGCTATCCAGTGTGCAGAGGACCCGCTGCCCAGGTCGGCGTCGACCGTACCGAGAACCACACATCCTAAACGTTCTGACGACCAACGAAGGGCACCAGAGTGGCTACAGAATGTTCATTGGTGGAACCGACATCGCAAAAAGATTCAAACTGGCAAACGGAAATGAAGTGATTCATTCGGACTCTGCAAGGGTTTTACGTAAAACCCTTCTCGGTTGTCGGTAGTAGGTTGGTGAATAGGACGCTAGTGACACACATCTCGTATGCGCTTTCACTTTGTATGTTAACAGCAATAGTCCGCAGCTCAAGAACCGAGTCAAACTTTCGCGCAGTGCTTTGATTCGTTATCGCTGTTCCTGGAAAAGTGACGTCAGGACGCCCGCCTCTTTGACCTCGCGTTGGACTTGGGGACAGTTCGCTGGTCGATGCTTCGGTCGGCAAGAACGTATCACTGGGCTACGTCTCCTAGTATCCTCGTCGCACGTCTCTAGGCTAGGCTAGGTAGGCGAGAACTTGTTGGCCATGCCGATCTCGTGTGTTGAATGGGCGATCTTCGTTAGACAATAGCGCGGTCATGAAATAATTCTGCGGTACCGTTCTTCTCCATTGAGTATGTTTGATCTCGGCTGTTATTACTAGCAGCCGCTTGGACCACTAGTTGTCCGCCCCTCTTTTTGTGAGTGTGGAAGACGAAAATTTCATATTTGCTGTCGACGAATTGAAGTTTGGCCTTCACAACCGCAAGTTAAGCTTGACAGGAAGTGCCCAAAGCCTATGTCTGGCATGCAGTCGAGTCAGACGCAGCCCCCCCTTCGCAGATCTTTGTGAGATCTCCAGGTACAGATCCCAAATAATTGGGACTCGCCATTGTTTAATTTGGCTCATTCACTGGTTCCAGGAAAAGGGACGGCGCAATGGAAATTGGGCCCTCGATTTGATGTTTTTTCTCTAGCCTAGTCAGAGGAAAGGGTTGTCGCCTTCTAGTATAAGTAGCGAGCGTTCCTACTCTCATTCTCACTACTATTACTACGTCTAAGAATTCAATGGCGTCCTATCCTCAGTTTTTGGAATACTCCTCCATGATTCCCCAGGCGGTATATTCACGACCTACACAAGAATGGCAGCCAAATTTCGAGTTTACTGGTACCAGCAGTGAAGCAAGCAGTTCTACTTTAAATGACCTCAACCAATTCCCGCTCTTCATTTTCAACAGTGGCACTCTGTGCACAGGTCCCTCGTTCCCAGAGTCAATGTCTGGTTCCCCTTCAAATTATCCGTTCCGCGACTCGTTCAATCCATTTGTCTATACGGCTAACTACGGACAGCCCCAGTCAGCATTTCTGCCTGTTATTCCTGTACCTACATCTCCCCAACAGCCTCTTCACAACGCGCCGCACTTCAACCACGCCGTACCCCACTTCCTCCAACCTAGCGCCGCCCCGCTGCACTCCACACCATCAACACTGGTTACTGGCGCCCATTCTCATTCCTCGACGTACCCTGCAACCTCATCTGCCCCGATCACCGCTAGCACGCCCACCGCGCCCGTTTCCGCAAACAAACGGAACACTCAAACTCGTGCGACGCGGCCACGACGGAGTCGCAGGCACCTCCCCAAGTCTGGAGGTTCTGATGCATCTGCGGTGTCAGGAGCGATGGTGGCGCGCAAGGACGTAGCATGTCCTTATGCACGGGATGGATGCAAACAGAGGTGCGCGAGCGTGGCTGACATGAGAAGACACCTGCTATCAAGCCGCCATTGTGACCAGGAGCACAATGAGTGGGTTTGCAGTGAGGATGGGTGCAGGCGAAAGGGGAGACACTTTGCGCGGCTAGATTCACTGGTTCGCCATTTGAAGACAGAACATGGGATCAACACACCATCAGAGAAGGGAGGGAGACAGAAGGAGGTCCACCAACAGGATGGTGGTCAAATAGGATCCATGTGAGATGCATTTGCTTCCGCGTTGTTAGGACTTTTGTTCGCACTCCAATTTTTATTCTAGAATTACTTGCCTTAAGTTTGTTGTTTCCTCCATAAAGTTGCCAAAGCTTCAATACCACTGTCATGAATTGTGTAAGAATTATTGACTGCATGAGAAGCCCTGCAAACCAGTGAAGACTGACAATGTTGTCTTGGGGTATGCAGTCGGGATCACGTGCACCAAATCGTGTTGGAGTTGACAAAATGGTCAAAAAGACTGAAATGTGATGTTCAATTGTACCGTCAATGGGCCCAAGCTTGGTCAGGTTGCGGAGACATATCACGATGCTAGGTGGACGACAGGATTGGAAATCAGATAATTTTGTGTGAGAGTTCGAAATGCATGGCAGCATTTGGCCGATTGTAGTGATGTACTTCGATAATGCCATTGAAGGCCATCCTGGAGAAGCTGGTATGAGATCTAGGGGAGACGCCTTGAGGATCGCTTACCATGATCCAAATACATTTTGATGGACGAAGTGGCGATCACCATCATGATATCGCTGGGTGGCCTGTTGCAGGATTGCGCCGATGACAGAACTTGAGTACTAGTCAGATATAAGGAATTAATTGAACGAGTCACTGTTGCGGAGGTAGTGAGCGATTGAGTGGAAGAGTGAAAAGGTGATGGAACTGGAGATTACTACGCATTTGTCAGCGTGATGGACTCAAGGTAGCAAATCTTGGCCCTGCCCGTATCTCGAATGCTATAAGGATGAACGACCCGTTGAAGATGGGAGTAGCGAGGCCAACAGGGGACGCCGGCGGGTCACCCTGACGACCTCACTCGGGCCACGGTCTGCTCAGTTTGTGTCAAAAGGGAATAAATGATATTTAAAGGGAGTGGAGGGAGAGGCAACGAGAAAAAATGGAGGCAACGAAGGTCGGCCGTTACTGTATGTAGGGTATGAGGAAGGGGTAACCTGGAACGTATGTACATTCACGTCATCCTTCGTCGGGGGGGCACAACATGATGATTTAAAATGTAAAATTATAGAAATATTCAATAACTATGTGTATGTTAAACCTACCCCCTTAGAGCCAACACTTCGCGCAATTACTTTTTGACTTTCTTGCTTCTCCTCGTAGGTTTCTTCGTCTTGCCACCACTCTCCAGTTGGTCCACTTTTCGCTTCTGACCCACATTTACTGCTGATTTAAGGCTCACTATCGTTGCCTTTGCACCCCCCTTGGCTATGCGTGCAACCTGGGATTCTGCGCCGCCCCAATCCACAGCAGTATCATTGATTGCATATCTAAACAATCGTCAATCTAACTCCAATGTCGACGACGACGAAGAAATTCTAGCTTCGAACTTACTCGTTCAAGTTGATAGCATCAATCATGGCGCGCTGTTTTTCTTTAAGCACCGAAGTGGCTTCATCCCCAGCCTCATTCAGCTCCTCCTCGAGCGTGACAGAGATGGGTTTCCAGTCCGTGGCAGCATCGATCTGCCCTTCTACGCGTGATACGGCCTGGCGCGCCGCATCCGGGAGCTCCGCGCTGAGTGTCGCCTTTTGAATGTCAGTCAAATTTTTGCTGATTTTGCGAACAACTTTGATAAACAGTGCTAGGCACTGTGAGACGGGAAGATGAAGTTCGGCCTGGGTGGGGGAATAAAAATTAGGAATAGAGACTCCATTATAAGCCAACAAAGTCACCTCGACGTCTTCGATTGACTTGCGCTGCAGCCCAAGAGCGAGGAGGATGGAGCTCTGCACTGCAGTCAACCTTATGCCGTCTAGCCGCTGCTGAAAGTAGAGCGCTGCGATTATTGGGAGCAAGTCAAGAATGACGTGGTAATCGAGTGCATTGTTTGCATAAGCTTCCAGCCGTTTTAGATCGAACGGCGTCAAGAGCATCGACATCTCCGCATATCCTAGTACTGCATGTCCCGTGATGAATAAACCATGAAAACACGTAATTCATTCAACATACCAGACATATCACCATCGTCCCCAAGCTTGATACCAGCATTAGCGGCTTCGAGGACGCTGAGCGCAGTCACGCTTCCAAATTCTCGGAATTTATAAGAAAGGAGTGTCAGGAACCTCTTGCGGAAGTCTAAGAGCAGCGACATCAGCAGGGTATTCGACTTGGAAGATTGGGCTTGGGCGTCACCTTTAGCAAATTCGCCCAGCCATTGCAAGTCTGCGGAAGTGTTCAAACCACGGACCATGACGCAGGTGTGCTCGCCAGTGAGTTCGCTCTGTGTTTGACGGACATACAGGGGGACGTATCCAGCCCGTTTCCAAAACCTAGGTATCGTTACTCAGTAAGAAAATGGAGATGACAAGTAAAGATCAGCGGACCTCAATAGCTGGGGCGTTAGACCATACGAAACTCCCAAATAGTCAAGTGTGTCTGGCTTCCTGTCGGTGAGCCTCTGCAACAAAGGGGGCATCGCGGTGGGGGCGCGGATGGTTGGGGTGTCAGTGAGGAGATCGACCGACTAATGGGGGTATTAGACCAAATGTGTGCACGAGGTGGGGCAAGGCTACGCACAGGATCAATGACAGCCGGGTCTGGATACTGGTGCTGTTCCGATAGAGGGCCTTCGTCGAGATTGAGATATTCCCCACTATAAAATGCGTTAAGGGCCTGCAAAGCCCTCGAGCCATAACCCATCTAAAGGAATGCATTAGAAAGCTTCTTCTGTTTAGGTTAGAACAGATTTACGCTGGCATAATCAGGATGACAGGCGATGCGCACAACCCGGGCACCACTAAGAAGTCCAAACCTAGTCTCCTGAAACTGCTGGCTGATCAACCAGGGAATCATATCTCCGCCCGCTCTTAATCCCCTCCCTAGGCCATCCATGATCGCCTGTTTGCTGATATTGCCCTCTAAGGCGACTTGCAACACGACCAAAGGTTCTGGAAGGTGGCTCTCATCATCTTTGATCGGTGGCAGGAGGACAAATAGGTGGTGAGCTGGAGCGTCCGAAAGGAGCTGGAGATCGTTTGGCTGGTTTTTGTAGTGCGAGGCAACATAGAGAGACATCATTCGTTGCAGGAAAACCTCGGAGGCGGGGTGGTAGCTGAAGAGTGTGTCGCGGCTGACATAGAACAGCTCGCACGAGGATGGGTGTGGACAACCCTGAGCCGGTGATTTGGGGATGATGGTCGCGTCTAAACATAAAAGGCTGTTGAGCCACCTCTCAACCTTGTCGCCAGCAGAGTAGCGAATGGGAGTCTCGAGTTTGATCTCGCGTAAGGATCGCGCTTTCGGTGCTGGTTTTTGCGTAGGCTTTTTGGAAGACGATGCAACGGCATTGTCGTTATTGTCGTGTTTCGCGCCTGGCAGATCCTTTGTGATTGAAGGTCGCGTGCTATCACGCAGTTGCTGGATGAGCTTTAGGGAGAGGGAACGACCAGTGCCTTCATAGCCGTTGATGGTAGAGGCAAGGAAGACAAGGTATGGTCCGATGAGATTCCGAACGAGGGGGAGAGGGATAGCAGCAGCTTCGTCGATGATGACGAGTTCCGCTTGGCCGAGAACATGGGCATCTTCGGGTTGAATATACTACTTGAAATGAGTGAAAAAAAGCGGATGGTAGGCCACGGAACACACCTGTATGGTCTGCCTGTGACTCTTGAACACATTGACGCGAACGATGGCCTTGTTGAAGTCGGGATTTGTACTTTGAGCAATATCGTAATCCAGGTGTTCTTCATAGCCTAGTGCATCCATCCCTTTGAAGATAAAGTCGAACAGGGTCTTCAGATTTTCTGGGCTGGGGCTGGTAACGAATATATTGGAATAACCATGGGCCAACGCAGCTGCGATGGCCAGACCCAAAGCCGCACTTTTCCCGCGACCTCGAGCGGACGTGAGGGTGACAGTGGAGGAGAGCGTTTTCTCAGCGATGGCGTCAATGAACGTGAGGATCGCCTGAGCCTGATCCATGGTTTTCGCAAGTTTGACGAGATCGCCTGCTGGCTTGACGTCAGAGAGAGACTCTTTGAGGTCCTTAAGCTCTGAAGCGGCCTCTTTTTCCTTCCCGGGTTTGTCGTCGATGGGAGTGATGTCCTTCCCCCTAGAGATTGGGAGAACGTTAAGTTCATCGTCGAGGACTAGACAGTCGTCACAGGAACCAAGAGAGAGAATAAAGCGTTCGTTGAACCTAGCGACGACCGAGTCATGAGAGGAGGTACGATAGCGAGCATGAACGTCCTGCGAATTGTCAAAGGTCGATTCCACTGAGATTATAGGGAAAAAAGACAGACCATGGTCATTGTATAAAGCTGCCTCAAAGACGTCATGGTTTTGAGCAGCAAGACAACCAGACCACCTCCTTCTACTGTCTCTATCGTCCTCGCCAAAAGGTTGGGCGTAATGGCCTCGAAATCTTGCAAAACACACATGCCATACGTATTGCCGAGAATTTTTTTGGACTCCTTGTAGTATCTGATCGCAGTTGGAGTTTTTGAGTAGTGAAAGACATCAAGGAACTCACGTATAGCGTATATCTGTAACCGTTACGAAAATTTCGAAGGGGTTTTGTTCATTTGGTTCTCTGATTCCGCGCTTTACATCTCGCTTGATTTTCGCCTCGCGCTTTATCCTGTGACTAGACAGACAGTGAGGACATATATCAAGCAAGGGCAGTATCCTCTACCTCGTGAAACCTAATTCTTTCTTGTAGCACCAAAGGACGGAAGGTCGAGCAGAAACACGGGCTTGCGATAACAGAAAATGGAGATTGACGATCTAGACCGCTTTGTTTATTATGTTATTCTTTCCAGGAACGACTACTGACCTGATCTCTTCCTTTGTCGCCGACCAAGACGATGAAGGAACGGTGGGTTTTCTTGACATTATTGTTGATGAGAATCGGTATTCGAGGATCGAGCTGTTTCCGCATTTTTGTTTCAAGATGAAAAAATAACAAAATTGATTGCAATTGTTGGATTGTATTACCTAATGCATCCTGACATGTGATTTGATGGGAGATACATACGACGGGAGGGGGAGTTTTGAATGTAATATATCGACGAGTATATATATGTTCCGCTTATTCCGTCGTTCCTTGCCACAATGTCTGCAGGATTCCGCATAACTCCTGCGCTATGGGACAAGATCCACCACTTTGCTTCGTTTCCACAGACGGGAGGTTCGTCGTCTACCACACTTCTCCTTTCCCTCAGGTACCGACATTTCGTCCCGAGTTTCTCTACAGCAGATGGTCCTTTTTGGGCAGAATCCCAGTCAGGGCACGCTTCTTAGAGCCAGCCAGTTTCTATCAGGTGAGTAGCTCCATCGCTCAGTAGGGAGCGATGACTGAGTTGGCGTACAGAGGAACTACCTGTTCGATTGGCACACCGGGTTAAGGAGCTCGATGAGCTACCACACAACCTCAGCCACATGCCTTCTATTAAAAAGGTGAAGAACTGGTACGCACAGTCGTTTGAGGTCAGTTTTCACGTTTGCCTGCAGCTACACGGTATTGACGCTGCTGTTGCAGGAGCTTATCACTTTTCCTCCTGTAGCACTGTCACCCGACATTCGACAAGCACTTATGGTCCCCCGTTCCGACGATAGCATCCTCCCCGAATCTATCCCAAACCCTTCGGTCGGTTACGCCGAACAGTCCTCGGTATTGACCGGCGCAAATGCAGCCGGCAGCGGCAATGGCAACGGCTTCAACAAGCTCAAGCTGCGCGTACCCATGGAGCGGAGGTAAGCCCCCCTCGTTCCCCCCCAAAGTCCGCCAACTGTATACCCCTTCCTTCACGCAGATACTATGCAGGCACAAAAGCCGTCAACTGGCCACCAGAGGTCCGCGACTACAATAAACGCTTCACGAAACTTTTGGATCATATCAAGAGCCGCCATGACCCGACCGTCACGACAGTAGCGCAGGGCGTTCTGGAGTGGAAGAAGAGCCAGAATGCACGCCAGATTGGACTGGACATGCAAGCCTGGCTGGACCGATTTTACATGTCTCGGATAGGGATCAGGTTCTTGATTGGCCAACGTGAGTCATATCCGTGTAGTCCCCGTTGTCAATCTTACTTACTCACGTCTAGATGTGGCGCTCAACACCCAGCAAGCCCACGAAGATTATGTTGGCATCATTTGCACAAAAGCGGTAAGCACATCCTTAAAAGACATTGTCATCAACTAACGCGCACCAGAACGTGCATGACATTGTCCAAGAAGCCATTGAAAACGCGCGATTTGTATGCGAAGAACACTACGCCATGTTCAAGGGCCCCCCCGTCCAGCTCATCTGCCCCAAAGACCTCGACTTTCCCTATGTCCCTGGCCACTTGTCCCACATCTGCTTCGAACTTCTGAAAAACTCCCTGCGCGCCGTCGTAGAGCGTTACGGCGTCGACGAGGAGGATCACTTCCCGCCGATCAAGGTCGTCGTCGTCGAGGGTAAAGAGGACATCACCGTCAAGATCTCGGATGAAGGTGGAGGCATTCCCCGCAGTGCCATTCCTCTCATCTGGACCTACATGTACACTACGATGGACAGCCAGGGCTTGGATCAGGATTTCCAGGCTAGCGACTTTAAAGCTCCAATGGCCGGTTTCGGGTATGGATTGCCACTATCACGCCTAGTATGCTTTCCGCTTCCCCCAACTAATTCCCGCAGTGGCTAATCATCTCACTAGTACGCACGCTATTTCGGTGGTGATCTACGCCTGATCGCCATGGATGGATTCGGGACCGATGTCTATATCCACTTGAACCGCCTTTCCAGCAGCCGAGAACCATTGCCCTAAACATCATCGGAATTACTCTCGATTTTGTGCATATCTATGTAATCTTTCACACCCCATGTTGTACCAATCGTAAAGTGTCTTCAAACACATATATAATGAAGAAAGGCCACGAGAATTATGACCGTGTATGAGGGGAAGCTATGCGATACATGCGAATTCAAGACCTTACCTCTAACTCGGTCATTTGGTATTCCTTCGTTAACTAGTGATTCTCTTACAAAAAACCCCTATCTACTACATAGTGTAGATATACGATGGTAGATAGTAGATACTCAGTGAATTCATATCAGTGAAACCTGTCTGGATTCCTCCGTGTGTCAAAACACCCCTCGACACTTCCTAGTCACTCGAACTTCCTCTCTTCGCAACACAATGAGTGAATTCCCGTTTACTTCTCCACCCTCCTTTCTGCATCGTTTGTACTATCCCTCCTCCCGACTTCTGCCACACCCAATGTCCGAGGACGAATACTGCAGACTTTGGTGTCTGATTGATGGCGAAACAGAACCATTTTCCGTTGTTGCGAATGTCAATTACGACATGAACCAGCTGTTGAGGGTAATCCAGCAAGAAAAACACATTCTTCGTGAGATAGACACCTCAGATCTACACCTCTGTAGGGTGGGGATATCGTACTGCCCAGTATACTTATTCCCGCTGACTTGGCGTTGCAGCTAAACGATCCCATTCGGATTGAACCCGCGCGGACCCTGACCAAACGCATCCCATCACCACTGACGGATTTCTCTGTTGCATTGGAAGAGCCTACACAAAAAGTGTTGGATGTATTTCCTGGACATCTTTCTGAGGGCTATCTATATATTATTGTGAAACAACTGCCCAGTAAGTGGTTGCCACGCCATCTCATAACGCAATACTCATAACACACTACCCTTATTTGACGATGCACAGGCGTCATACGAGGATGGGGAACTCTGGAACGATTTCTTCAAGTCCCTGCCTGACTTCTTAGAGCGCCGTGTCATCACCTTTGCCAGTTATGGCACCCCAACCTCGCATATCAGCATAAAGAGGACCACAATCGTCATCCCTGATTCCCATCGCATCACCTTGCGTGCTATTGACCATGAGGATGGCCTCCCACCAGCTGGACTCTTTTTCACACAAATAGAGTTCGACGACCTGGTCAATAAGCAGTACCCCTCCTCAGATTATCGTTTTCATTCGTCTTTTTTTGACGCCCTCTTTGACATTACCAACGGGCACGTGGGAGCAATCCAGGATTTCATCAAGACCATTATTGCTCACGACGCAAGTCCGCTTGCGTTCACAGGGATGACAATCTGACATCATTATGCAGTCGTATCGTAAACTCAAACACTCCGCTGACCAGCTTTACACGTGGAATTCATTTTTGGAGGAAGTCAGCCCACGTGAGTTGGTAAGGCGACTCGAGAATTCCTCCAGTATATTCGCAAGGGGGCTGCCACCAATTAAGGAACTCCAAGCTCCAGCCATCGCTAGCATTTTCTCCGCCGTACTTCGTATGAACGCTGTAATGGATACCGACTTCAGGACTGACGACGAGAGAAGCGCACTCCAGCGGTGTTTTCGCAACGGCTGGCTTCACACCGACAAGCTCCAGGACATCAACTTGCCATACGACGTCGGGTACTTTTTTCCGTCATCACTTCATCGCTGGTACGTGGAGTGGAAGTTGTGGGACACTCTCCCGGCAATGCAATTCCAAGCGGAGGGTCTGCTCGACTTTGTGGTTGATGTCATCCGCATGTTCTCTCCACGCCTTCTCTCAGCCGAACGAAGGATAGGTCCTGGTTGTCTTCAGCGACCACCCGAAGCACAGTACCAAGATGAATTCTACCGCTCCTGCCATACTCTCTCGACAGGCTCGCTGGTAACCTTCCCTGAATTTGGGACAGCTAATGGACGCGTAGACTTCTACATTCCCGCCAAAAAATGGGGGGTGGAGCTTTTGCGTGAAGGTGATCAGCTGGCAAATCATTGCGGTCGGTTCTCACAAACGGGGTCGTGTGGGACAACACTCCCTCTATCTGAATACATCGTCCTTGACTTCCGCACCACGCATCCTCAGTTAGCGCACCCACGTACGTGTACTTTGCTCCTTGGTCATTGCTCCACTTATATACAATTTCACCCCACAACTCAGGTATGCCGAAACTGTACCACGTTGTGTTCAAGGATGATTTCCAAAACGTATATATCCTGGACAATGTGCTGTCTCCAGTTAGTGGTGGAGAATTCAGGCTGGCATCGTAGTTACATCAAGAATATTCATTAGCCTTGATATCAAATTGTGTTATCTTTTGGTTCTATTCTATATACTTTTCCCATGCATTCCGGATTGCCGCTATCACGCCTGGTATGCTTTCCGCTTCCCGCAACTAATTCCTGCAGCCGCTCACTAGTACGCACACCACTTCGGTGGTGATCTTCATCTCAGGATGCGTTTGGGGCTGATGTTTATATCCAGAACCAAATTCTTAATGTCTTCAAACACGTGTATATTGAAGAAAAGACCAAGACAATGACAACCGTGTATGTCTATGCGATACATGCAATGAACAGTAAAACCAGATATCGGGGGGTAGAAGATAAGAGACGACAGTCAAGTCGCCCACTGTGGAAAGGAGGGACATTCCGGTGAGGGTAGTGTTGCGGAACTTGCAGACAAATACAAGGGGGATGACGAACGCATATATCTCTATCACGCCCCATGTAGCAATATATCTTCGAGCGCGTGTATACTGAAGAGAACAACGCCCGTATGGAGGGACGTCTACATGATACATTCGTTGGTACGACAGATATCGGATGATCAAAGAGAGTTGTCCACTGCGCGCCATGACCTTTTGAGGGAGGGTGAGGGGATCTTTCGATGAAGATGATGCTGTGGGGAATGCTGCAGTCGTGGTGCCGCTAAGGTACTTGCACCCGGGTACGGTGGGAACAGAAAAGGTTGGGTGGAAAACATGCTTGGAGGTGACGAGTACATTTGCAGTGGTGGAGGCGCCATGGATGACCATTCGGACACTGGTTGAGGTGCTGGTAGCATCGGACGGTGTGCCCGTGATTGCGACGGAGGTGGATATGATTGATGCGCCTCAGGCGGATGCTGCTTCTCGACCTGCTGCTCTGGTTCGCCTGTCCGAGAAGGCTGAGACTCCAAAACGGCAATCTCGTCGAGTAGCCTCTGGTTCGCGAACTTGAGCTGCTGGAGCTCGTACTGCCAGCTGGAACCACGACTCGTGGCGAGCTCTTCGAATATATCATCTTTTGAAGCATGTTCCATCGAGGTGGGCTCGGAGACTGCACCAGCCAAGGATGATGACAAGGAAGCATCGTCTGATCCACGAATACAACAGACAATTGGGGCTGGAGAAATGCCCTTGATCGATTGGGTGGTGGTGGAAGTACGATAAAGGGTGATGGAGGCGCGGCATAGATCGCCCGCCTTTGTGCGTATCATGCAAGAGATCTTGCGAGGAGAGTCGCCAAGAGCGACGATTTCGCTCTCGAGGCGTTGGGCTGCAGCCTGGTCTACAAGGAGACTGGCAGATACAGTGCGGCCGATGAGGTCTGCTGGTGACCAGCCTAGGACGTTGGTAACAGCAGCGCCAACGAACAGGAAAGTGGGGGTGCCGCGTGAGGTGATGGTGCCCCAAAATTGGTGGTTTTGATTGGTGCCGCCGGCCTTGGCGATGCTGGCCCACGTGAGGCGGGGGTTCTCCCTTGCACGACCAGTGAGGATGATGGCCTTGCGGCCTTTACCGGGCTCTACATGAAGTCGGCCACGACACTCGACCCAAACGTAAACACCAGCTCGCGTGCGGGCCCTGAAAAGAAGATCGACTGTCCGTGGAGAAGAAGAGTCTGGGCCGGATGCAGCGAGGGCAGTCACACCGGTCGCAGAACTTTCCTTGAGCTCGCGCATGAGAGGGACAACGTCCTCTGGATGTGAATAGTCTGCAATGGAACGGCCGACCATTTCGTGTGGTTCGTAGCCGAGAACGTTGCGAACGCTGGGGGCAACATAGAGGAAACTGCCCTTGAGGGAGACGACATGGACAAAGTCGGGTGACAGCTCGAGGAGAAGGAGGTGGAGGGCCTGGTTTACAGAGACAGAAGGGTCTGAAGAGGAGGAGAGGGGAGAAGGAACGGTGGTTGTGGATGTAATAGGAATTGAACGGATAAAAGCCGGGTCTGCGAGGAGACGACGAAGGTGTTTTGAAAGGACTGGCTGAGGGACGAGTTTTGTCGGCTTCTGGTGTATTACCTTGTTTGTGTAGTTTACAATATACGAGCCGTCCTTGAGCTTTTCGAGGATGGCGTTCGGCTGTTCGGTGAGATCGACCTGAAAGCCGACATGGTAGATAATTTCTGCATCGGCCGACGAGGCGGTGATGGGGATAACGGTGACGAGGTTGATAAAGGCAGAGCCATCCTTGCGGTAGTTGACGATACTGGTCTGGCACTCCTTGTCGGCCGACAGGCTCCTCCTGAGGTGTAAGACAGCATCGTT
Source organism: Phaeolepiota aurea (assembly GCA_036937095.1). Taxonomy (NCBI): domain Eukaryota; kingdom Fungi; phylum Basidiomycota; class Agaricomycetes; order Agaricales; family Squamanitaceae; genus Phaeolepiota; species Phaeolepiota aurea. The sequence continues at coordinate 13,402 of JASFDG010000431.1, forward strand.
CGACGTAAACTTGCGGAGTTCGCCGCGCTGCACCCGGCCGTGGGGGCTCTGGAGGAACCTGCAGTTCCGGCCGAGCACCTCGTCCTCCGCGTAGCCGGTCAGCGTGCAGAAGGACGGCGAGCAGTAGACGATCGGATGGTCGTGCCGACGCACATCCACCACCACAAAGGAGCACGTAAGGTCGACCGGGCCGAGCACAACACGGGGATATGGACGTGTTGCCACTCGGGAAAGGATCGAGAGAAGATCAAAGCCAGATGCCGAATAGACCGGCAGGCCCAGGGGCGGAGCGGGGGCGAGCAAAGCGGCCAACATGCTCAAGTCAAGTCCCCCAGGCGCTGCTGCCTTTTCCCCCATAGGCGCAGACACAGGCGCAGGCGGCGGTGGGTAGTGGTCAAAATCAAATGGCGCATTCCGCCGACCCGGCACAGGGTACGAATACTCCAAACCCGTGTCTTCAGGGGTGGTGCTTGGATAGCTGTTGGAAAAAGTCAGAAAACCTTTTTCAGGGTGAATACAACCACCTGCCTCTGGGGGTTGAAGCCAAACCACGAGTCGTTGTTCATCAATACCTCTGCTCCTCCCCCTGGCGCAAGTGTCGGGGCAGCAGAGTACACGAAATGAGGGATCTGAAAGTGAATGTCGCTTGTAAAAGGATTATCGTCCATCATGGTTTGTAGTTGGCAGCACAAAGAACCATTTCATCTAACCGTCCTGTCTCGTTTGTACTTGCAAATAAATGATGTCATCACTCCTCCTCCTTTCCCACACAATTGTTATCGTCATTAAAAACACATGCGCGAACTACAGTACGGAATCAGGCACGAAGTTGGTTGCGCAAGTTCTTCTCAAGAGGGCCCTTGGGTCTAATAAACTGTACATATGCGCCATCCCTGAATATACCCCGTCAGAAAAAAAGAATACCACAACAAACGCCGGAAATAAAACGTACTGCAACACCTTCTTGTCCTCCTTCAGCTGTAGATACTCATTCTTGTCGACGTTGGTGAAGCCCCACTTCTTGGATACGATAATCTTCTGGCGGCCAGGGAACTTGTATCGGGATCGGCGCAACGCCTCCATGATGACAGGCGCATTTGAATCCTTGCAGCGAATCGACAGAATGATCTGTCCAATGTTGACACGCGCGACAGTGCCGTACGGTTTGCCCCAGGCACCACGCATTCCAGTTTGCAGACTATTCCAAAAAAATCAACATCCCGCCCTCCTCCATAAAAACAGCAGCGACGTACCGATCAGCACCAGCGCAACTCAACATCTTGTTGATGCGGATGACGTGGAACGGATGCACACGCACGCGCAGATGGAACGAGTCCTTGCCGCTCGTCTTGGTCACATACTTGTTCGCACAGATACGCGCCGCCTCCAACGCCTCGGATGACAACTGCTCGTACTCGTCAGACACCAAATGGCAGCAGAATGGGAACTCGTCGACAGAGGCCCTCTTCCTCCCAAGATCGAAAATTCGGATCTATTAGACTGCAACGTCAGTCTAAACTTCTTTTTCTGCGGCTGAAACCCTCACCTTGGGATCGGGGACACCACGGTTGTACCTCGACTTGGGGTACGGCTTATTTTTGCAATAGCGGTAGCAGCGGGCAGGACGACGACCCATCTTTTCTGCACAAAGGGAGCATATGAGCAAAACTGCGTCATCCAAATTTTTGCCCACCCATCCAGCCGTCCAGCTACTCATCCAGCCCAAATTTGCCCTCCAATCGATGAAAATCACCCTGTTCGACGGGAAATCGTACTCACATAATCTCCTGGTGGTGGGGAACTTGATGTGGGCCACTCGCTATTTCTTGCCCACCCTTTATGTACCTGACGTTCGGCGCTGACAAACACTTCTTACAAACATTGATCAGTCAGCAAAAAGCGCATGTTTGGTTTCGAAACTACAGCCAAACAAACTACAGTTATTTTGAGCCAGGAATTGTCGACTCTGCAGCGCTCTCGTTCTTTTGTGACCCCTGTTTGAGCACCTGTTCTTGCACAAGATCAATGGCTGCCATAATCTCCACCCACCCTTATCCAATGGCTCTAAATCTTGCTCTAAATGTGACTCGTCTGTAAAAAAAGATCATCGTGAAAGATCAAATCTTCGGTGCCGCCGTCCCACTGCTACCCCCACTAGTCGCTTTCCTGCCAGTGACATGCCCGATGACTGCCTTGTTTAAAAAGTCTGGAAAATTGGTTGTTATTCGAGACAAACGGGTTGCTTTATAAACGATCCTCGAAACATCGCCTTCAATCATATAACGCCCTTCACCGGCAGCAGCAGCGTATCAGCAGGCTGAATAAGATCTTGTCTAGTGGTTTGCTGCATGTCACATACCTATTATTATTCCCTAGCATCAAGAAGCAGATCATTACTCGGAATGGTGTCATCTCGAGCTGTCCTTCAAACTGCCATGACACATTCTCAAATTGGGAGTGCGTTTACGCATACTCGAAGTGGTTCGGTAAACTAAATCCTATTTCCATTGTAGGCATTGACGCGGACCTCATTTTCCCCTTGGCCGCATACCATTTAATTTATTTCTCTGCTACTCTACCCAGTACAGACCAACCGCGAATAGCCACATGCTCTATAAACACAAGGTCCCCCAAGCCGACCCCCAAGCCAACGGCCGACGCGAATGACACAGTTGCCGTAGGCCCCGCTATCGTCACGGCCCCTGATGTCCTTGATACCTCATCGCCAAAAATGGTCGGGAGCCGCCCGCGACTAGCTCTATCGAGTTAAAGGGCCCTTGAAGCAAACCAGATGGCACAAAACATTGGCATCTGGTATAGCCCTTTCCCAGGCTTCGACGCGGCCCATGCAATGTTGTCTGTCTACTACCCCTTCGCTTGCTACGTTCACTGGGGACGTGGTTGCGTGATATACACAACTAGACCTGATTTCACATATTGGCTCTGGCCCCAAAGTTGACGTTAGTTTGAAGCGGCTTCAAGAGCCGTTGTCCACTGATATCCAAAATTTCACCGCACATCGACTTGCCCCGATTCTGGTTACCAGGGGAGCACAGCTAGCCTCACCAACCGAGATTTAGGATATCGATCCTCATCATAGGACCCCCTTGGCTTCGACGGTTCTATGGTTAGTTCTGCATAACTAATCCCTTTCTACACTTACTTTGACATAGAGCGTACAAAAAGGAAACTACATACATATCCTAAACCTCCCCTTTCAGGTTCACCATTTACTAGTAGTTGACCCCCCGTTAAGTTGGGGTCACCCCTCTCGATACCAGCGTATAGGTAAATTCAGAACATACACAACTGCTAGCATTTTTAAATCCACTCCCCTCGTATTGCAAGCACAGCGACGTCTAAAAGACGGTGCTTTATTAAAGAATCGCATACAACGCATGCAGGGAGAGCAGATAAGCGGCGCAGTGAACTCAGCGCCCAGCATTAAAGTCATGGCAAGTGAGGATGTCAAAGCGCATCAAGGAAAACGACAACATTGTCGTCGTGGTCGCTGAGGGTATACTTGCATCTAATGACCCTCCTCGGCTGCACGTTGCGCTGAGTGTATGTAAATGATTAGTGATAAATTGGATTTGCTACAACCGGAGATTGTCAAGTTCAAGTTCAATGTTGCTCGCGACATCATCAGCGGTCGTGGATGACATGTCGACTTAGCATTCTACATCAGTGAACCTTCAGGTCTAGTTCTAATTTGTTTCAAGGAAAGATTGGTTTCAGCCGCAAAATGTCAGCCCAGACCCCATCATCATAAAAGCATGTGGTACAACCGACAAAAGATGCGATGTACAATGTCCCAAGCCAAATCAGGCCCTAGGCACCTTCTTGCGTGCCTAACCATGTGCATGAACAACTGTGCGTCCGCTTCGATGCCATGTCGCAAGTTGTGCGCCGCAACTGCCACAATTGTGCCTCACATCATGTGTGCTCGTCATGAGGTATGGGATACATCCCAGGCAACAAAGCAGGCAGGCACCTAACCCCCACGCGCTGCCAATCACCGCGTCAGTCAAAAACCACCATCACCCTCGGGTCAAGTTAGGCATGAACGAACTGGGTAGTGTTTCCGATCTGAGTGTTGACCACCGTCAACGCCCTATGCCCGCATGCCGGACAGTCGACGGGTGCGGCACCCTGACCAAGGACCCCAAGCGCAGTCGCCGTTTTGAACTGGGGAGGTCCGCCGATTGGCTGCATCTGCTGCTGCTGCTGGTACGGTTGTTGATACACCGCTGGCGGGGGTGCGTATGGGTATGGCTGCCCACCAGGTTGACCGCCTGGCTGGGTCACGTACGGTTGAGCGTACGCTTGGGCGCCTGGCTGAGCGTAAGACGGCTGCTGTGGCAGGAACTGTGGTTGCACGTATTGGGCTGCCTGGGGGGTCCCAACCGGACTCTGTGAGTTCTGGTTGTTGACAACCTGAGGGGGCGACCCAGTGGGGGAATACGTGTTTGCAACATTACTGCTTTTCAATCATTTGTTAAGCAGCTTAGATGTCAAATAGCAGGGGGGAAAAGCGTACGAAGGATAGGCCATCGGCTGCCCCGCTCCCGTTTGGAAAAACTTGGGTTGGTTTGGGTCAGCAAGTGAGGTGGTATAGTGCGGAGCAGCTGCACGAAAGTTGTAGTTCAATAGGTTGTTTCGAAAATGCACGAGAAACTTACTCGAGTCTTTTGAGGGAACCTCTCCCGCCATGGTTGAAGTTGGGGGCTGAGCGCTGAAATTGGAAAGACCAGCCAAACTTTTTTACTTTATGCCATTTGGAGCGCCATGCGGGGCGATTACGGTAATGCTCCATTAGGCTGAACACGGTGTTACGTATATAGGAGTACTTCCAGCTTGCATGCGGAAGCAATTTACTAAGGCACACCTTATGGTGGTACTCTTCCACATTGCAAGTTGTACCCCAGGACGCCAGCGCGTCATAACACGAAGGGTTGCATCGACCTACCCTACATACAACAACGAGACCCTAAAGCGGGACTCTCACCATTGGATCAAGATGAGCTCGGAAAAACGATGACATCCCATCACCACCAACAGCATCTTCGAGCTCCTTAGATGAGCTGTACGTATCGGGTGTGTCCTGGAAGTTTAGTGCAATGGATGATCAAATACTAAGGGAATTCAAAGTTGACAGAATTCTGAGGTAACTCCCGCGTTGCAGGAGAAATGAAGCGATACATCCTGAATCGCAACCAGAACGTTGCAAGTTTCCAGCGGCGTGCTGGTTGGGCGTCGCGTCCCCTTCGCTTGTTTCGCGCGAGCACGATACCATATTGCACACCTTTACGGCAGTGGGAGGACAAATGGAACGTTGGTGAGGAGGGAACACCAGGCACGGAGTCTGAACGTTGAATGTTGTACTGTAGATAAGGATTTAATCGTAGATGTGCCGCCCCCGACGAGGGATGAGACGGGGTCAATTTCTTGGCCCCAGTGTCACGTGAACCTACATACGTTCCAGGTTTCTCCTTCCTTCTCTATTTTCGTA
>JASFDG010000432.1:2567-15022 GCA_036937095.1 Phaeolepiota aurea
AGGGCAACTTTGATCTAAACTCGATCGCCACATACGCCGCAGCTGCACTGGTAAGTTGCACTGCTCGTACAGGAGATCCGACCTAATTTAGCTCTGAACAAGTTCGAAGTGTTTTGTTTTATATCATGGTGCGCGGCCAATCCTTGCTTTCATCAAATTGAAAGATTTGATAAAAGAGTTTACGTCATTCTCTTAGTGGTCCGCATGACTGTGCACCCTTAACATCAGCTATGACATGTTCATGTTCATGATTTCGACGGCAGATATCATAACGCTCCATGTTACCCACCATTTCAATTTGAAGAAGCCTTCGTTCCGAAATGGCATGTCCTCTCCAAATCAATTTTGAATGTCACGGAAACCTTACTTTGAACCTTACCTTGACAGCTGCAAACATCATCGCAGAAGGCTTCCTGGTGCTAAATTTGCCCATCCTTCTCACTTCACTGTTGTATTCACTATGTTGCATATACCTCCTAGTTACATCGCTGCCACGCGGTTTGGGGTGGGAGGAAGTGCGTTATATACGCCCCTGCGTTACGCGGGTCGTATCTGGTGGATTACGCGCAGTAAGATTTATTTTAGGGAGCGGGCTTACGCACCAATATCATAACAGGGTTATCGCCATAGTGTGAGTGATGATCAACAAGTGTCTCCAGCTTACGCTTGCGGTTGTAAACATGGGTTGAGTCTGGTCTAATATCCACTATATATATATATTTACTAGATCTCACCACACAAGAGGTGAGCCTGCCATTCCATGCTTGGATTTCGTGTTTCAGTGACCACTGGCAAGCTACTGCTCCCAAGATGCTGTTAGATACAGGGTTGATACAAATAGCTGTTAGTCAATATCGCTTAGCCAGAAACTAAACTTGGATTGCGCTGTTAGGGGATTGTACCAATACTGGTAATCGTCCAAGTTGGCCTTGGATCTACGATCGCCAATACAGACGCTACCGCTGACTAATTTTGAGTCAGTACACGATGATAGATCAAGAATGTCCAATAGGGTCTCGGTGCCTATTCGAGAGGCTTCGTTACTTTGGTTTATACTAAGCTACCGACTCTGTCGTCGGTGTAGGACTCCTAGCCCGATTCTGTATTTGTCACGGGTGATTGGCACTCCTTATATATCCGGAAGCTGTGTGCCACTCGTACAAAAGGCGAAAGACGGTGTTTCTAGACTGTAAAAACGCTGGAGTATAAATACATCAAGGTTGTTTACCCGACGAAGAAGAGTCCAGCGCAGCCAGCTGATCGACAAGGTCATCCATTACTGATCTCGACTTCTGAGCATGGTCCTGACCGTCTGGGTTGACAGAAGGTCCCGTGTTTGACGGCGGCGGTTCGGGGTGCGTTTTCGTAGGCACGAGGACGGCGCTCGGCTCGAACCCAGGAGCTATTTTGCGCAGTACGTCACGGCGGCGACGTTCTTTGTCGTCTTCCCGGGATCGGAGGTATGCTTCGCGGCGTGCTGCATGTGCGGAGATGGTAGTCCGTCGAGAAGATTCAAGTGTGACGATATGGGGCTCCAGAGTAAACGGATAGACGAACTAGAAATGTGTAGGACGAGCCATGTCAGGAGCGCGGGGTTGGGTTCTTACATATGGTGTTACAGAATCTGGAAGTGGGTGTATATCAGGGGGGAGTTGGACCTAATGTTATCAGCATTACCGTTTGCTCATCTGCTTGATCACTCACTGGCCGTGGAACGCGGAGGCTGGGCGATTTGATCAATGGAACATGGGCTGCGGCTGCATACGGTGCTTTAGAAAGGTGTAGCCATCAATCGGTCTGCTCTCGTAGCTGATTCAAGGAACATACACTTGTCCTGCATTTATCGTGATTCAAACTTGCCCTCAAAGAGCAGCTTTAACGTCCTTAATGGTAAACACTCGTAAACAACCTTTATATCTTATATTAATTTAAGCAAGTAAGTACTAGCCAACCATGCTGCGTTTACGCCCCCTTAATCTCACTGTTGCACTTGTTAGAGAGCGGATGAGAAGGATATTGAGGTGCTTACCATCATCAAGTTTTTTGCTCAATGAAGCCCATTCTCTACCCAATTGTTTGGCATACGAGGCAAGGACAGATGCGAATAACGGTTCGGAATCGGGGTGCGTTGACGAAAAGGCACGCTCCAAAACATAGAGGTCTACGGCTTTATCTTCGACCAAGTTGGATTGGTATGACAGGCCAAAGTCAATGATCACCAATTGCGTTATTGAATCAGGCATTGTTGATGGGTGTCGCAGCATCATATTCGACGTCGTGAGATCGCCATGGATAATATCCGCTAGATGCATCTTTGCTAGTTCATGCCCAATCAACTGCATCAACGTGCCTGCCAGAGGAACATATAAGCCAGGGCCTTGTTGCAAGTAGTAGATCTTTGCGCACCAACACTAATTTTGTATTCTGCCAAAGGATCCTCCTGCATATCCTGCTGAGCCAATTCAGAATCGTATTCACCTCCGCCCTCATCCTCATCACCTCCTCCTGGAAGCAGTTTCCTCAGACTTTTGCCTTCAATCAATTCAATTCCGATGAGACCGGCTTTCGCATCCACCATACGTATCCCTGGTACATTTACTCCTGATCTGGACAACGGTTAATCGCACAGCACAACATATATCTCTTTCAGTGGAACAGCGTACCGAAGACATCTCATCAAGGCCCTTGCCTCACCTGCTACACGAGAACGAGTGAGGGTCTCGTCGAGCGAAGTATGCCGATACTGTTTCTTGAAGCGATACTTAAGGATGATCGGCCGAGAATCATGGGTAAGGTTCCCTTCATACACTTTCTGTCGGGTCGTATCAATCGCCATGAGCATCGATACATGATCGAACTGGACTTGCAGCTTCCGCTCCTTGAGAAATGAGTTTGGAGGAAGCCAAAAGATCAAGGGAAGGGGTTGAAGCCATCGCGTCCAAAGCTCCTTAACTGCTAGTTAACTGCTATTGGGCTGAGATATAACTGAGGGCTGTTCTAATTGTACAACTGACATTTAGGCTCGTGTAAGCTTTCATAACTGTGACCATCACTAGGCTTTGTGCGCTGTGACATTTGGCAATTGAGCGCTTCGCGCTTTCCTAACTTTCCTTAAAGTCCTTAACGGCTGCTGCTTGCGGGCAGTGTAAAAGTAAACTAATCTCTGTGCTATGGCGCAGCAGAACACATATCTTCATAACAATTCATCGTCCTCAGCAGTTGACTTGACCGGAACACCAGCTGGCCTGGGTCCTTCAGTACCTTCTTCCCCATCTTTGGGTCCTTCCGATAGCCATAGTTCTTTTGCAAGGCGGCGAACGAGTTGGGGAAATAGGCAGATAGATATGGGTGCTGACCCGTTGCGACTCGACTCAGCAGAATCGGCCTCTACAACACCGCCTCGCTTCGCATCTACTGGCCCTACACTCCCCGTAGAAGATGACCCGTTCAACACTACTACACAAGACCGCGCGCCATTTGCGAGGGAGTATCCATACACTGCAGATAGCACACGCTACGGCAGGCAACACAACGATCGAGATATGAATACGTATTCCACCTCTCAACCGGGACAGTCAACAATATCTCTTATTACCCCACACGACCAGGAAGCAGAAGCAGATGATGGCCATAGAGAAGATGACCAGGCGCACCTCACGGCCAATATGTCCCGTCATGGCACGGAGGAGCATTGGGGTGCAGACGATCCCGAGCAGACCGGTGTCACCACGCCTCGAACACGACGACGCACAGTCCGATATAGTGTTTCGCCCTCGCCGCTGAAAAAGACAGGAACGGTCATCAAAACTATGTCTCAGAACCTTCGACGGGCGTCGCTGCGTGTTGTAAATTTGGCTGGTTCTGGCTTAGAGAATCAGATGCGGCTGGGAGATGGTGACGACTCTGCCCGTACCAAGCGAACGTCGGAAGAGGATGAAGAGAGTGTAGTCCCAGATCTTACCAGGGCACTGTCCCTGCGTGGACGCACCTTGGGATGTTTAGGGCCAGACAGCAGGGTCCGGCAAGCCCTGTATAAGCTTTTGTTGTATCCGTGCGTCTCCTGTTCCCTCTTCGAGTTTCTTCCTAAGAGAATCCTGCCAGATGGACTGAGCCCATAATTCTGTTACTAATACTGGCGAATTGTATTGTCCTAACTTTCCAGGCCTTCCCCTCACTAACTCTGCCGACATCGGACGGCTCAACTTTACCGCCTCGTATCAGAGGTTATTTCAAATCCTGGGAGGATTATGCTCTATTTGCCTTATTTATTGCTTTTACGTGAGTGTATTAGCTTTTATTTGCCATTATCCGTTGACAGTGTTGGTAGCCTCGAGGCCTTTGCTCGAATATGTGTGACTGGTTTCCTCCTTGACCCAGAAGTTCGCATGACTTCGCCCTTTTCAAATCCTTTCACTGGCCGTTCAGATCCTTTCCCCACTCCTGTGGCGTCAGGCTCGGGGGTCAATCGCCAAACATCTCTCTCTCGCTCGCGTTCTATCACGCAGAAAGTGCGCACATTCCGATGTACCCTTATGCGTCCCTTCACACTTTCATCTCGCTCTGTTTCTCGGACACCATATCTCAACGATACCCCTGCTTCCATGGTCCAGGTCGATACCCTCACTGAAAAGGCGGTTGACGCTACACAAAAACTTCATAATACCATCCACGATCCTTCAGCCTCTACATTTTTCTCGAAGGCTTTAAGATCGGACAACACTGATCCCGTTGTGTTGCCCTTTAGACTAAGCATTGGTCATATCCACGACAAGACGCAGCGAAATGTGCCCTATCTTCGGCATAGTTGGAGCAGGATTGATTTCGTCGCCATCGTGAGCTTTTGGATTATGTTCGTTCTGGCGATGTCCGGCTTGGAGAGAGGCGAACACCACATTGGCATCTTTCGTGCCATGAGCGTCATCCGGACCGCAAGGCTCTTGACCATCACATCTGGTACAACAGTAAGTCCTTAGTTTTGATGTTGCCGATGTTTGAATTCTGATGGCTACTAGACGATCATGCATTCTCTCAAGACGGCCAGACCTCTGCTGACCAGTGTGGCATACTTTGTGCTCTTTGCTATGGTTCTTTTCTCGTAAGTCAAGTCCTTGTCGCTAATACATGTTTATGAACCTAGTCTTAGGATTATCGGGGTACAATCATTTAATGGCTCTCTTCGGCGTACATGTGTCCTAAGCCCAACACTGGGTGAGGGGGAAATAACACTTGATGGACAGTTTTGTGGTGGACACATCGATCCTATTTCACTCAACGTGACGGGATTCATACCTGAGAACCCTAAGACGGTTCCCCCAACTCCCAAGGGCTATATATGTCCTTTGGGACAGGTCTGCAAGGTATTTATGTCGATAGCTTTAATTGTCAACCTTCCTGATGCAGTTCATCATAGGAACTCACGAATCCCAAAGATGGTGTCGAGAGCTTTGATGCTATTTATTTTGCTGCATTACAAGTTGTTATTGTTGCGACAGCGAATGGGGTGAGCTGGGAGCCGACCTCAAAGGTTTCGATGATCTGATTGCCTTTTACAGTGGTCCCCGCTCATGTATTCGATGATCGACTCGGAATTTTTCGTCTCCTGCTTTTTTTTCATCATCTGCGTCATTGTTATGAACTTTTGGCTTATTAACTTATTCGTGGCTGTCATTACCAACACATTTTCTGCTATCCGTGCACAAACCAAGAAAAGTGCTTTCGGGGCTGCACCGTACGTCCGTTTTTACCAGACACACGCCTATGATTGACGTTTCCCTTTTAGCCTCACGCCAATCAATTCCGACGATCAAGATGAAAGTTGGACGATGATTGATGGCCGACGGGCTTTAGCAAGGTTAAATATTGCTAAGACCATCTATGGATACACCAGATGGTGTTGGATCGTTTTAGCTTTGGCTTCTTTGGCTCTCCAGGCTACCAGAACTGTAGATGTCACAGACAACCACGAGCTCATCATGTACTATGGCGAACTGGGCATCACCATTGCGTTCGATTTCGAGATTGTCCTGCGGTTTCTTGCTACACTCCCTGCATGGAGGACCTTCTGGATCCATGGTGACAATTGGCTCGATTTGATCTTAGCCATTGGTTCTAGTATCATACAAATCCCCGCCATTCGCCAGTCCCCTGTGTACCCTTGGTTTACGATCTTTCAGCTTGCTCGATTCTACAGAGTCATTTTGGTTGTCCCCCGCATGCGGCCGCTTTTGGTATGAGTTTTCCTTTCTCAAGAGGCAGTGTTTTTTAATTCACCCACCTTGCGCAGCTTGCTGTTTTCGGGAACATGTATGGTCTTGCAAACATGTCCTTGTTCCTGATTCTTGTTAATTACATCGCTGCCCTCGTTGCTATTCAATTCCTTCGAGGTGATTTTGGCGACGACAGTACAGTTAACTTTGGCGAAATCTTCAATTCCTTTTTGGCCGTTTATCAAGTGTTTTCTTCAGAGAATTGGACCGACGTCCTTTATGGCGCATCAAGCGCGGAGACCAAGTTAGGCCAGACTGTTATTGTGGTCATTTTCATCGCCGGATGGATGTTGTTTGCCAACTGTAAGAAGATATCCGCTTTCTCCATGTTTTGCTGTCTCAATTTGTTGTTACAGTCATTGTTTTGCAAATGTTTATCGCCGTCATCAACGAGAACTTTGACGTAGCTGAGGAGGCGAAGAAGGGAAAGCAGGCATCGAGTTATTGGGAAGCCCAGAAGGCAAAGGGGAAGGTTTCTTGGCTGCGGCAACTGAACCCATATCGCTGGGTCAAGGCCAATCCCGTAACGGTCAAAGTCGAGAACTTGCCATCAAATCTCATTCTTCCAATGCAGAAGACCCTAGTTCAGGATTACAACTTGTCGCGGGCTGAATCGCGCGCTGCTTCTGTGAGCTCGCAATATGTGCTGTTTTCTGCTTTAATTGACCTTTGTAAAGGTTAAACCTACTGCTAGTCGTTTGAAACCAAGGCATTATCCGACAAAGTCACTAACAGCGCTGCAAAAACTATTCGCTGGCGAGGAGCGGTCTGATGATGTACCCATGTCCACTTTGCGACATGCAAAACAAGATACGAGTGATGGAAGGCTTGATGAGGAGATGGAACGCCATCTGTAAGTCGGATCTCGCCATTTACCGGGCTTCTCCATGTTCAACAGCCTATAGAGAACTCTTGGCTGCTGTAAATCCCGAAGTGGCAGCATCCGAAGATATTATTGAAATGCTGCACGAACAACGTGCTCAAAAGGCCGACTTCATTCGCAATCATCCGTCATACGACAAGGTGTTTTGGGTCATCCCGCAAAAGAACATAATCCGTAAAATGTGCCAGAAAGTGGTGCAGCCAGCCCGAGGGGAACGTATCTTTGGAACGACTTTTTCTCCAATTGCCCACCCCATCTTCCAGCTCGTCATATTGTTGACCATCGTAGGCGGTATCGTTGTAGAGGCAATAGCGACGCCAACCTATCGCCGCGATTATTTCCTCAAGACTGGCCTTCATCGTGGTGCATGGTTTGATATTGCGGAATCGACGTTTGGGTTTGCCCTATTTGTGGAATTCTTGATCAAGATCGTCGCGGATGGTTTCGTCTTCACTCCCAATGCGTATCTCCGCAGCATCTGGAATATCCTGGACTTCCTCATCATGATAGGCATCATCGTGAACGTAACCACCGGCCTCATATTCATTGGTGGCTTAAGCCGCTTCACTCGATCTCTCAAAGCCTTACGGGCACTCCGTCTCATCACACTTGTTGACAGGATGCGCAATACCTTTCAATCCTTGATCATTTCAGGTGCACTTCGAATCATGGATGCTGCAATTCTTGCGATCCTCTACATGATTCCCTACGCTGTCTGGGGCCTGAACATTTTTAATGGAAAGATGAATTCTTGCAACGACGACAGTGTGGGAGGCATCTCTGACTGTATCAATGAATACACGAATACAGTGTATAGCGATACGTTTGCCTTTCCGGTACCGCGAGTTTGGGACAACCCTTCCCCATCGACAACGTTTTCATTTGATTCATTCCGGGCTTCGCTTCTTATACTCTTCGAAATTGTTTCTCTAGAGGGATGGACAGATGTCATGGGTGTTGCGACAAGCATTACAGGCGTAGGCGAACAACCACAGACCAATGTTGCACAAGTCAATGCGATATTCTTCCTCATTTATAACTTGCTTGGAGGGGTTGTCATTCTCACTCTCTTCATTAGGTTCGTTCTTCGTCATTTTAATGCTGCTCTATCTGACACTCTTTGCAGTATTATCATAGGGAACTTCAGTTCCAAGACAGGCTCAGCCTTTTTAACTCAACCCCAGCGCGAATGGATCGATCTGCAGAAGTTGTTCAAACGACAGCGGCCTTCGAAAAGACCACCTGTCTATCCAACAAGCTCGATTCGTAAATGGTGTTTTGAGCGCGCTGTTCATAAACATGGATGGTGGTCTCGAGCAATGACTTTTTTGTTTGTTTTGCATATCATCGCCTTGATGTACGTCTTTATTTCACCCCTTTGGACTTGGATGCTAATAATCTTGAAAGGACACAATCGTTTTCGGTAGCCAAATTTGCTGATACTTTTCGCAGTAAGTACTGCACCTCTTTAAGTCATGATACATGTAGTGACACTCCCCTCATCAGATGATTTTTTCTTGGCCCTGATGCTTGTCTACCTTATCGATGTTGCGGTTCGCTTCTACGGCCTAGGATGGAAGAGTTTTCGAGCAAACGGATGGAACATCTTCGATATTGTTGTGGCTGGGGGAAGTTTCATCACAACCCTCGTTGTTCGCTTTGGGTCAAGTGGATTCGTAACCCAGCAACTCCAGAAACTGTTTCTTGTCAGCATTGCCTTTAAGCTTGTCCAGCGGACCAACAGCCTCAATATGTTGTTCAAAACGGCTGTGTAAGTGAAATTATTGCTTCATTTGTCCTCGATTTTTAATATCTTTGCAGAGCCAGTTTGCCTGTTATATTGAGTCTGCTTGGGTTATGGCTCATCCTCTTCCTTTTCTTTGCAATCCTCAACTTGGAGGTGTTCGGCTTGACGAAATGGGGTGGTGCAGGAACGAGGAATCAAAATTACTCAACACTGGGTTCAGCGCTTGTAATGCTAGCCCTCCAAAGTACTGGGTACGTGAATCTGGCTTATTGAGGATTACTAGCCTAATTCCCCTCCCACTTCCAGAGAAGCATGGAACCAGTATATGCACGATTTGTGAGTATCTAAATGCTAACACCGATCTACCTTATTGATGCTTGTTCCTTCTGGCAGCGATCTGACTTACCCTCGCTGCACAAACACTATTAACGAGGCAGAGTCCGATTGTGGAAGCACTGCATGGGCGTTCACATTGTTTATTGCTTGGAACCTTCTTAGCATGGTATGTGTTTCCCGTTTCCCGCAATTTGAAATGCAGTGTGCTGACGTCCAGTAGTACATATTTGTGAATATGTTTACTGGTAAGTGCTATATCCAGTCCAGGTCAAACATTCCTATCTCATAATTTCTCAGGTGTTGTCGTCGAAAACTTCTCCTACGTGTTCCAAGCATCTGGAAGTGGCGCCAAGTCTATTTCCCGCGAGCAGATGCGAGCTTTCAAGAAAACATGGGCGGCCTTCGCCAATCAGAAGACTGGTTATTTGGAACGGCATCGCTTCGCTCCATTTTTTGCGGTGCGTTGTTCTGTTCAATGGACATGACCACTTTCTGACGGTGGCCAATGATAATGAAGCGCTTAAGCGGGGCCTTTGAAGTAAGGATTTACCCAGCTGACTGCAGCATACCGAACATTGTCTCTGCCGCTGAAGTCACAAACGATTCTGAGCAAACCTGGCCCCCGAGAGTCGTTGAGGGAATTGACCTCAGCCGACTTGAAAGGTTTCTGAACGGAATCGACTATACCGTTGTTCGGAAGCGGAAGGCGATCTACAGTCGTCTATACCATGAAGCAAGTATATCACATCAACAGGGACTTGGTATATCCTTCACAGATATGCTCCTTTTGTTGGCTCACCACAAACTTATCGTGGATGGCGATGCCCTGGTGTAAGTGGGACCATCATGATTGTGAATAAAGCTAAATCTCCCTCGAAGGCTGAAAGATCTCGTGGTGCGAACAGAGACAAACAAATTAGTGACTGATCTTGTGAACCTTGATCGCGTCCGATCCCTTCTGGCGACCATCTCCCATCGTAGGAGATTTTTGGCATATCGGGAACAAATGCGTGCAGCCAAATTTGATCAAGGTGCATCCAAAACCACGCGTAATGCCACGCTCTGCTGAACAAATTAAAGAAATTCCATCTATCGTGGTGGAAACCCTCCCAGAAACACCGCCTCAGTCGTCGAGGGATATCGCTGGCGCTTCATTGGACTTTCCCAGCCCTGAGGCGAGGTATAGCACGCCTGATGTATCTTTGGCGCTTGATGGATCCAGGCTGCAGCGCAGTAGTCGGCGCATTAGCGACTTTAGCATGTTTTCATCTGATATTGGCTTCAAGTCACCGTGAGTTCGATCTTCATCCATCATTCGAGGTCGATTTACATTTCTGTCAGGCGAACTTCAGTCATCGAAGAGGACCCCCAAAATGTTGTCTCAGCAATGCATAACTCAGCATGGGGAGGTGAGCAGTAGTGGTTCCTGCACAGCATTTCCAAGCTAACCCAGCTTTGTAGACTTGATGAACGAAGCTGCAGAGGAAGAAAGAGGCAATCATAGCTTTTAGTAACTTTTTATGGGACTAACCACACCGGACATATTAGACAGACAATTGTAAATTATTACTCCCGCAATACATACATATCTAAACCGGCGCATTCAAAATCAAATGAACGAAAGTAAACATACTAGCATTTAAGCCAATGAATGTGCAACAAGGTATAGAAAAGCAAAACAACAAACTAAGCACGTCCAGGTGGCCGATACTTCTTCCCCGCTGATGAAACCGTCTGGAAGCCATCATTATCCTTTTTGAGATCCTCTTTTCCAGGTGCTGGAGAGTCAGACCGGAGACCGTCACCAGCAGCGACACGCGTGGGAGGAATGGCACCTCCTTCCTTTGCCTTAGCCTCCTCTCTGGCCCGCCAGCCACCAGGAGTAGCGCCAGGTCTGAACTTCGGAGCGGACGCAGGACTTTCAGCGCGCGGTGAAGGCGAGGACACAACCGCGGGACGAGTTGCGGCGGGGACGTCCCGGGCACCGCGTCTCCATGTATCCCCCCCACCGTTAGCACGAAGGGGAGGCGTTTCAGTGGCAGAAACAGCAGCAGGCACGACAGGGCGGCGAGCAAACCCAGCTTTCTCTGCTGCCTTCTCTGCAGCACGGGCTTGCCGACGAGCCTCTGCCTCTTCCTCGCGCTGTTGCCGTAGCCGCGCTATCTCAAGAGCCTCCTGGCGTTCAGCTTCACGGGCTTTGCGCTGAGCGGCAGCTTTCTCCTCTGCCTCACGTTTGACCCTCTCCGCTTCGGCAGCCTGTCGCGCTTCCTCTTCTTCATGGATACGCTCTGCTTCCAGACGAGCTGCAGAAAAAAAAAGGTTAGCCATGTCGTTTGTCAAGGATAATGGTACAATTCTTAACGAACCTGACTCTTGCCGTCTCTCTTCTTCCTCCCTCTCCCTGCGTACCTTCTCTTCGCGCTCTCTCTTTGCCTGTTCCGCCTCTCTCTGCTTGGCCACCTGCAGTCGTCTCTTCTCCTTCTCCTCCTCCACTTTCCTCTGGGCAACTTGCTTCCTTTTCGCGAACTCCTCGCCCTTCTTGGAGATGACAACAACCTGCCATTTCTCATAGTCCTGCAACATCCGTGAAAGACGGGATTTCGTCGATATATCTTCCTCGTGTGCGAGTCTGGATGCCTCAATACGGGACTTCTGCAACTCCTCAAAAGTCACGCGGTCACTCTTCTGCTGGTTTTCGTAATCCTCATCCAGCAGAGGTCGTTCGTCCTTCCGATATGCACGCTCAACATGATCGATACGTTTCGCAACGATGCGAAGCCGTTCGGTAAGCTCCTTCTTCTCCTTCTCAAGCTGGGCCACTTGAATTGTGATAAGGCCTTCGGTGTCGTGTATTTCCATTTTCTACGAGACTTTCAGCTTTGTATGATTAGAGAATGTATGGATTGACTTACGTCGACATCGTTGGGTTTCAAAATGCCCTTGTCCACCAAGCTTTGCGCATACTTCTTGGCCTCATCTATGCGAATAGACTCGATCTCCTTCTTCGTCCTCTCCTGCTCTTTTCTCCTTAACTCCTCCCTCGTCCTTCTGCTCTCTTCCTCCTTCTCTCGTCTGCTGAGCTCTGCGCGTCTGCTGCTCTCCTCCTTCTCCTTTCGAACGCTCAATTCGCTGAGGAGTTCTCTCCTCCTCGCCACAAGGGCTCTTCTCAGCTGGAGACCCTTCCTCTCCGACTCTACAGTCACGACAAGACCCTTGAACTTCT
>JASFDG010000433.1:0-18727 GCA_036937095.1 Phaeolepiota aurea
TATATCTAGCTGAAATGTTTTAAATATTATGTGGGTTAATATCCAAAACAAAGACTTTTGATTGGCTGGCAATGAATTTTGAGGGCTTATTATTCTAAACAAAAAGGCCCAATAAAAAAGGCTAGATATTTTAGTACAAATTATAAGTTTCCACAGAGATGTTAATGCCCTAACTATGCTTTCCAATTTCAAACTATCACCTTGGTTTCTTTTTCAAATATATGGCTTCCATTTCATACTATTGTTATTGTTCACATTTTTTAAAATATCAATGTGAATATCTTCTTGGTTTATATGTACCTTACATATTCAAAATAAGTATTCAAAATTTTGCAAATATTTGGGGCTTATTATTTGATCTTGTTTTTGGTGTATATAACTTATAATGCTCATGTGGATTGATTATGTAATGCAGCACAGTCGCGCCGACGCGTCAGCGGGGATCCCAAAGGTCACCACAAAATCCCGCCACCATCAAACCATAGAAACCAGCCCAACATGCCACTCGAGGCGACCATGATGATCATCGACAACTCTGAGTATATGCGCAACGGTGATTACCAGCCCACACGGTTCGCTGCGCAGTCCGACGCCGTCAACATCGTCTACAACACAAAAATCGACTCGAATCCAGAGAACACCGTCGGAATTATGACCATGGCTGGCAAGGGGTAAGTTTAAAACTTGGCTTTAAGGGGCTTCATATCTATCTATATCTTAAAAAACCCAGCCCAGAAGTACTTGTAACACATACAAAGGACGTCGGACAAATCCTCCAGGCGCTGCATGTCGCCTCGGCCAAGATCGGGGGCGAGATTGACATTCCTACAGCAATTGCAATCGCCCAGCTGGCCCTAAAGCACAGGGAGAATAAGAACCTGCGCCAGCGCATCATCGTCTTCGTCGCATCGCCGCTGGATGGCCAGGCCGCCGATGAGAAGGCCATGGTGAAGCTTGCGAAGAAGCTGAAGAAAAATAATGTCGCGATCGACGTGGTCTGCTATGGCGACGGCATCGAGGAGCCGGCGGAGGACGGCAAGACGGTGCTGAAAGCGTTTGTGGAAAGCGCGAGCAGCAGCGATAACTCGTGCGCCTTAGTTCACTTACCGTGTGGGGATGGCGTTGCTCACCCAGCTGTTCTAGGCATCTTGTGTCAATACCGCCAGGCGCACAGCTCCTCTCAGATGTTCTAATCGCGTCCCCAATTCTTGCTGGTGATCGCAGCGCAAGCATTCCCGACAGCTTGGTGCCGGGTGGAGACAGAGGAGCACCGTCGAGCTCCGCGGCAGCCAACGACTTTGAATTCGGCGTCGACCCAAGTCTGGATCCAGAGCTTGCAATGGTACGTGCCCCGGCTAGAAATATCGCCATCATAAAGGCCCTGACACTCAACCCTCCTTGTTTCGCAATAGGCGCTGCGTATGTCAATGCAAGAAGCACAGGCACGAGAAGCGGCTGAAGCAGCAGCGTCGGCGTCGGCAGCCGCAGCTGCTGCGCCATCTACACCAGCTCCCGCTGCGTCGTCAACAGCTCCAACGGGTGTGGCTGCACCGTCAACGGCGCCCGCCGACCCAACTGATGCCGAGGAAGAGCGCCTTCTACAGGAGGCACTTGCGCTATCAGAAAGCAAAGACGTCGACATGGACATGGCAGACGAAGCCGAAGATGAAGCAGAGGACGAGGATGCGGCTATTGCGCGGGCAATCGAGATGAGCATGCGGGGCGACGACCAAGAGCAGGGCAAGAAATAAAAATGTCTACTGTATTCTACTGGTGTCCTATGTCTTCTTTTTATAAAATGGATTCGTTCATATTTGTAGCAGATACATCGTTTTTACAATCTGCCCTGCTTACAACCATGGTTCCTTACTCGAACAGCACCACCATGGAAGAACAGCTCTGAGTTATCGAGCAAGTATAAGCATGAAACTCAGCTAGATCCCTACTGCAAGTATCCGAAGAATAGACATATTAAACAGCAAATCATACACATCCAGATTCAATCCACTCTACGACTAGATAGATATATGGCCCTCCATATCAATTAATCGATTCGACTGCCTTTATAATCCGCCCTCTGGAAACTGGCCTCAATCGACGCGTCAGATCTAATTAGGCGCTGCAGCACAAAGAACGCGACGGCTAGTCCCGAGACGACCAGGAACGCCGTCCACCGCGGGTTCTCGACAACATACGACTCGATGACGAACATCCGCGTGTTCAGATACTGGCAGAGAAGAATCGACATGATCAGTAGTCTGTTTCAGCGACCAGAGAGGGACAGCACATACTCTTGCTAGCCTCTCTACGTAGGTCTCAGAATGTTTGTAGCTCAATTTGCCAGCCATCGCGTCTTCGATCGTGGAGAACACGCTGGTGGAGGAAGTAAGCCTGATCGGGTCACCATTGCGATCTGTTTCGTAGTAGATCAAATCCTGAGATGAATGGGTCAATAACCAACGACGTCTCAATGTAAGAGCCTGACTTTGTGATCAGCGATAATCACCCGCACATCGTCGAGGTCCTTCTTGTCCCCATCGTCCTTCTTGATGCCATACATGCTCTTCAACCAGTCTCCCCACTGGTGCGTGTCCATATAGGTGAAGACGACCTCACGGCCACCCCCTGCACTATTGCCATCGGCACGTACAAGCCACTTTTTGCCCACATCTTTGAACCGTGCCTTCACCACTTCTTTATTATGTTTCGAGACAGCGGCGATGACGACAAGGGGCGAGTGGGGCGCGTTCATCACGCCCTGGAATGTGTCTTGTGTTAGTTCCAGACTTGTCGGGAGCCTGTGTGAGAGGAACCATGTGCGGAGCTTGTTGGAAGAGGGTGTGGACGAGCCGTGGAATATGGAGGCAGGTTGCTTTGCGTCACGATCTTTAAGTGCGACGATTGCCCAGGGCGTGCGTGCTGGTATTGAAAAGTGCGAGAAGAGCACTTTTGATGTAGATGATAGGAGAAGCGGCCTTCCGAGTAATATGACCGACACATCACTAACATGTTCCTAGGGGACGTGAGGAAGAGTTGAAGTAATCAAGGATAGCCGCACCTGGATACCCGAGTCGGCACTGGGATCCAAAAAGAGGTACACCACATCATTCTCGGCAACACGAGAGTCCAGATCCTCGTCTTTCTCGAGAAGTTGCAGCCCTCTAGAAGTAGTTCAGTAGAGTATCATGGGTCACGGAACAGGGGGACGAACGCCGATGATGCCCTCTCCGCAAAGGCCTTTAGTTGCTCAAGTTTACGACCCTCGGTGTACTCTGACCGGAAGCCATGCGCAAAGTAGACAAGGGTGGGGTACCCAGCAACTCCCTGGTCCTTGCACAGGTCAGGGTGATCATCGCAGTCAACTTCGCCAATGGTAACCTTGCCCAGCATGTGGCGGGCAAGCTGCTTCCATACCGGCGCGAGCTTCTTGCAGTGCCCACACCACGGCGCAAAGAATTTGACAAACGCCGGGCCCTCTCGGAGAGTGGAATCGAATGTCGCGCCGTCAAGTGCGAGCACTTCGCCAGCCTTGTTGATCGTAGGTGGTGATGGCACCATAGGTGAAGGGGGAGGTTCGCGGACAGCTTCGGATACAGAAATGGGTGTCGGCGTCGGTGCTGGAGTTGTGTCGGAAGCCACTACCCCAGTGCACCGCTTGATGAAAGCCTTCAGGTCGCCAAGCTCTCGGCTGCCTTTATACTGGCTAAGCTTTTCCCCATTTTTGTACATTAGCATCGTTGGATACCCCGTAATACCATGCTTGGTACAGAGGTCTAAGGCAGAGCCTCATTAACTTTGAAAGAACCAGGCCATTCGAGACGTGCGCACCTCCGTTAACAGCGCAGTTAACCTGGGCTAGCGAAACACTGGGCACCTCCTTCTCTGAATCCTCCACGAGCTTCTCCCATATTGGTGCAAAGTGGCGACAGTGCATGCAATACGGCGAAAAGTACTCTACAAACCAAAGGCCCTCTGCCGTGGACACAGCAAAATTGTCGGGTGTGAGCTCTGTGGTGTGTACGGGAAGCGCAGCACTTGCGAGGAAGAGAGAAGTTATGAAGGCAGAGACTGGGATATCTCTGAAAAGTGACAGAAGCATCTTGAGGAACACCAGCCCTCAACGACGCAACTTTTGAATGAATAGATGACTAACAATTATGAAAGTGATTAGAAGATTAACACGACACTTGTTTACATTTGTGTACCAGAATTCTGATGGCTGTCTGACTGGGTGGCTGATGCTGGCATCCCTGGACGGTCTTTTAAGACTCCAGAGCTCCCGCTGCCCTCAGTATCGGCAACGATCCTTGACAACAGGGGCTTGCCTGATGGGCCTTTTCGAGGGACGATCCTTTTTTCTTTCAGTATATGTCATTGGTGAATGAGCATGGTTCTCCAGAATCTCTCATTGATGCCTTTATCTTGCGCATGCGCAAGTTGGACTACGATGGCGACGGTCGGGTTATCTGCCATAGGACGAAGTTTTCCTTCACGATGTCCGAGAAGCACGTCGGATGTGTGCCTGATGAATAGGCGCCTGCCCCTTCTCATACAAGAAGAGAAGGTGAGTTTTCCTAAACACGTCGAATCAACCCAGCGCTGTGGCTGATGAAATACTATAAGCGATCTCCGTCAATCATAGATCCTGAACCCAGTACATCACCGAGACCATCACTGCCTTGTACCAAAACAATTTTCAGGTTTACCACCACTACAGCCCCGCTATATGATAGGGACTGCCCCCGCCGTGCCCGTAAAAGTCAAATGATGCTTGTGGTGAGGGGTATTTACGATTTGCTCGTGGACGACCGCATTGGGAGCCGCGTGGGGGATCGATGTTGGGCCGTTGCCAACAGGTATCCGATGTATGAAGCTAAGCTTATATACTCTCTGCACAGGTGGTCTGAAATACTCAACGAGCAGGAGCCTGTGTCGTCAAATTGCAGGAAATATCTCGGGAAGAGCTTGTCATTGTACGTCCTTTAACGGCAGTCGGATGGGTGGCGCACCATGCAATCCGAGAAGAAGTGGCTACAGTAGTACATAGCCAGAGCCACCGTTACAACCGCCTTCACAGTCAGAACTACATACACAGATCGAGCCCAAGACAAAGCGCGAGCGATCCGCCGCGGATGGAGGGACGGATGAGTTACCTTTTCAACGCGGCACTGGGCAAGAAAATCAAAAGGCGGTGCTGAAATACAGGTGGAAAGAAAAGATGAAGAATTACAGGGTGTGACCTGCGCCGTGGCGTTTCGAACTTTGGCGACCTGAAGCCAGACGGGAGGAAATGGCAAACACATTGATGGGCAGTCGAGTCGCTATCTAGGTGGTTGTCATTCATACAAAGTCTAATTTGCATACTACCATAATTTTAGTCAATCCTCACAGTACAAAGCAAACCATCTTTTCTCCTTGGCTTTGAGATATACCGCTTGGCTTAATACCAGTCCTCCCCTTTGTCCCCTTCCCCGAACTGCGCACCTTGATCAATATCACACGTTCTGCCGTGGATTAATTTTCCTCGGCTTCTTCAAGTTGTGTCACTCTTGCCTCCTGGCTTGTCTTTTAGCTTTACCCTCACTTACAACCCCGGGCCTAGGCCCCAAGGCTTTTACTTGACGGCTGTCCCACGAGTGTAAAATACAAGGCTTGTTTAGAAAACCTCACCATTACCGATACATTCAGATAGTATCGGACAGGCTCTATCGATACCTCCCAATACAACACCATTCAACTGCCTTTAGTGAGATAAAATCTACAAGCTAGCCTCCTAGCGCAAATGAGATAGAAAAGATTTTGCTCAACAGCTGCCAAAAAGAACGGCGTCTTGGATTCGGGAGGCTCGAGGGCCTAGACTTACCATCTGGACCCATAAATCCTTTCGGCGATGCATGGTGAAAGTGCAGTACGTGACCCTTGTTTGATCATGCGTCTAGCACGGGCACATACGCACTCGCTAATGCCGGGCAAAGATTGGCTTTCCGTCTTTCTTTGACAGAGGCCTCATGATAGGTTTGTGGTTGCCCTATTGAGTTATGAGCATTAAATCGCATACAATTGTGCTTGCCTGATATTGGGAGGTCTGTGTCGAATCAGTGCCAATACCACTGCTTGAGTAAAGGTTTGCGTACTCACAGCTTGTCGTCGTTCCCCCCTTCGAACATTCCCCGGAGTCGTCTCCCAATCTTGAGGCTGCCCAGACCAAGATCGGATCAAGAAACTCATAGGGTTCTAAGAGCAGCAAGCCGCTTCGCCGCATAGAAGGCGTAGGAGAATCTGTTCTCTGGATGAGGACGCCAATTTTTCCAAGGGAGGAAGGATAGTGCGGATATGGCCATCTAGCTGCGAAAGACCAAACACCATTCGCGAAAGGAAATTCCGTTGTGGTATCCATGGAGGCCAGATCCTATGAATGCCACCTCTGTGAACCATGGCGCCTTACGAAGGCAATGACTGGGCTGATGATGAAACCTGTGCAGCTGAAAAGGAGTGTTAGCGTTCGTCAGATAGGAGGTCACGTGGTTCTCCTGGGCGATCAAATAAGTTTCGCGTGAACGAATCTCCGCAAAAGCGGGAATTCGCAAAAATGGCAGAGTCATGTAAGCGGCTTCATGCCCGCAAGGAAAGCGCGCGGATAGTACCAACGTTCAACGTTCAATGTCAATATTCAAAGCCAACTCTCCCATAGGTGATATATCTGCACTCAATTAAAACAAAGTTACGCCTCCCCGTAGGGACTGCTCCTTAGCACACCTTCGTGCCCGCTTTCTCAGGCTCAGGGACGTGCATGGTGTGCAAATGAAGAGAAAAGGAATCACGCACAAGAGCCCAACCAATGAATGATCATAATCATTATGGGGCTGAGCATCCGGTGATTGACTTGTGGTTCTAAACAACTTAAATCTCCAAACACCGCACTTACAAAGGTACGAACCTCAATCCCAGATCTAAAAGTTCCCTGGGAGGGCTCTAAGTGTTCAATTTGACTTGGTACACCCTGCTCTTTATATTCAAAACCAAATCCGCCTCACCCTCATATCACCTCCTTGCCAGCCCAGTCCCAAAACCTCTCAGCGGCACTATATCTCTCCAACGACAATCTGTGCTTCACACCCAGCTCCCCACTTGAACGTAGCCCATTCCACGCCGTGTACATCGACTACTACAATGTTCACAAGTGCACTGGGCATCGTGCCATCTGACTCTGAGACACCAAGGCCGTGGTATGGGATGGACCTTGAAGCGCAAGCCAGGCGCGATACTAATACCACCCACGGCCACAATGAGGACACATTTGGTATGAGGGCCAACGCCTTATCACCTTGGAATATATATTTAATCCGCAATATTTTTCTACAAGCACTCACCTGTCCTCTCATCCCACTCGTCGGGCTTCCTGCCTCGATTTCCCTATGGTTAACATGGGCCCAAACGGAGACCGAGACCTCTTACAGCGGTCCCCATGCCCGCCGTCGCAATAATATGGCCCCCCACCGCTGGTTCACAATCACCAGCATGGTGCTCACCATGCTCTTTATTGCAGCAGCATTGGCTGGGCTCATCTTTTCGATCATCAAGAAAGATAGGCCACAGTAGTAATTTCGCTTTCGGTGAGCTCTTCCTAGAGTTATTGTTTTGAACCATGGTGATTCATGACGAAATCGGCGCCCGAAGAATGAATAATGGTCTTCGAATTGACAGCTCAGCTTGTAGAAGAAGTTGTGGAGCAGTCGAGATTGTATTACCCTCTACATTATGACGAGCGAGCAAAAATTGCGGGGATTACCTCTTTGGATAAGTAGTCAGATTAGCCAGTGTGGGTGGTGCAAACAAGGTGCAATCGCCAGGGAGAGAAGATCTGACAGAAAATATCCTTGGTGTGAATCTGACAGGAAGCGCCGGGCCCAAGAGTGAACGGCAAGTAATGTGAGCCTAAAGTGCTGTAAGCATTCATCATGTAGCGATGTGACCGGGCATTCGAATACAATAAAACGTCGCTCCACTGGCGACCAGAATAGAGAGGGACCTACATCAATACCGCCAGGCGTAAAACTGACTTCAGGAGTGATTGGTTGTCCGTCGCAATTAAGCACACGTTGATCTCATCTTCCGACAAGTGTGTGGAAAATCCGCAGAGGCCGTGATATGGCGTTAATTGAACAGTACAGACACCCACCATGAGCCCCAGTCGATGCGGAAGGCAGGCCAGGTCAGAAAGGTCAGGGAGCGGGAAGGACCCAGAGGTGACTCTTTAGTAAACTAGTAGTCAAAGCGTTAGGTCCATCATGGGGCGGAGCCCCAAAGGACAATCAATATGACATTTAAAAAAAAGCCACCCACCATCCGTATGGTGGGTTTACCTGACTTGATGGAAAAGGCACCAACCAAGAAACTATGATTCCTTACTAGATTCTTGCGACCGTCACGATACAGCCTACATGCTCCCAAGGGGTAAGACAGGATTAGCACATGGTCCAGATGAGAAGATTGGGCAAGAGGAATGTAGCATAATCAACTTACCCACTGTCGACAAACAGATTGGTATCCCGTTGAAAAAAACCGCCGACTCGACTTTCTGAAGGGCCCAACCTCAGGCTGAGCGCGGCGGACTACAGAAATGATTTCGCAACCCGACTCGGAGTTCTAACTGACTCTACATAAATAGTTTGCTTTTACGATGCAGTAATGAATAGTAGTCGCGATGGTCGTTATTAATCATTAAATTAAAAAATCATACAATTTAATTCAGATCAAGCTACCATCTCAGTTAAGATACAACTGTACAATAATATTTAGCATACCCCTTCCCCACAATTCATTGTCGTCCAATCATAAATGGCTTGTCGATTCGGATGGGTTCGCTGCTTCCAATCTAACCCAACATCCTCCCTGAAAGATAGAAGGCTTGTAAGCAGCACATGATTTTTGGAGGTACAGTGAACGAATCAACCCACCACAACCGACATCGTCAGGTAGCTCTTCATCCTGATCCTATCATTGCCTTTCGACCCCACACCGTTGAGCCACTCCTTCGGCGGCACAGACCCCGCAGGCTGGCCATCCGGCGCAAACGTGATGGCCGAGAACTGCTGCAACAGCCTGATCAGGAAGAACGACGTCTCGTGGTACGCAAACTGCAACAACAACATTCCTTTCCGTCATTTCGGTGCCATCCAGGATGTAATATAAAACAAACCTGCTGGCCCAGACAAATACGTGGTCCGGCGTTGAACGGCAGGAAGATAAACGGGTTCGGTGTGAGGTATTTGCGCAACCTTTCATCCAGGAACCTATCCGGGTCAAAGGTATCCGCTATATCAGTTCTCAATGAGGACGGAAGGCGGGTAGTCCAAAGTCCGAACGCATTAGCGTACCGTCTGGTCCCCAGAGATCTTTCCGTCGATGCATGACGAAAATGCCATATGGGACCCTTTACAAGAGCAGCATCAGGGCAAGCAGTGTTTAAAAACTTGGTGGCTCACTTGCTATTCGCTGGCAGATAGATTGGCCTTGCCCCGTTCTTTGACGGCAAAACAACAGGTCTTGTTGTAGTCCTACAGAAAAAGAATGAGACATAGACGAGAGGCGAAACACCGTTCTCACCTGATGTTGAAGGGTCTACAATCTGGAATAAGTACTGATATGATCGCAGGATTAATACTCGACCTACACTGATGGATATAGTCGGAGCGTCTCTATTCAGTACTATTATCAACGAAAATCCTCGGGGGAGGGAGCCATAGTCATACCGTTAATCACGGTACGAAGATACTTCAGGTCCTTCATATCTTCGTACGTCGGCCTCCTCCTTTCCCCAACCTTTTCCAAAATTTCATGTCGAAGTTTCTTGAAGACATCAGGGTGTTCAGCGAGCATATACGTCGCATATGTAATGCTGATTGTCGTCTGCAATCGCTTCAGTCACAGCTTGTTATCAAAGGAGAATCACATAGACCGTGTCACGGCCAGCAAGCAAGATATTGAGTGTTTCGTCCCTTAGAACAGTTTCATCTTAGGATGAGAAAAATCGCAAGATATCCTCAGCAATTCAGAACAGTTCAATTGATCTTACCTGATGTATAGTGGATCAAATGATCTAACAGGCTCTCGCCATCCTTGACGTCGCGCTCGCCAGTAGACGTCTGTTTCTCAGCATCGCCATTCGCTTCAGGCTCCTATTTTCTCTGAACAGCAGCCGCCAAAATAGGGTCCAGGAACTCATTGATAACAACCATCTGCTCCTTCACTTTATCCGTCCAGAACTCCGCGAGTGGCCAGTTCATGCCGCGGCGCGCCCTGAGTGTCGTAAGCCGCTGTGCCTCATCGAACGCACGCGAGAACTTGTTTGCCGGATGGCTCCTGGCGGCTGATGATTCTGCAAAAGGTGAATAATGCGGGTACGGTAATCCTGCACCTAGCGATTGAACGTCTTTCGAGAACAGGAATTCAGTCGCAGAGTCCATGGTAAAGCGCGATGCGAGATCCTGGGAATGATTTTACAATGTCAACCCTGCGAAGAACACTGACAGATAATTACGACCTGTATATCAACAGGGTATCCTTCCCTTAGCCTAATTTTGAGCTGATTGAGAGCGTCTTGAGCGTGACGGTCAAAAATATCGAAGTGGCTGATTCGGTCCTTGCTAAAGAAAGGGCGGGTCATTCCCCGATGAAATCTGCATTTTACTGGTAAGCTGAAATGTAAACATTAACGAGCGCCCAATGCCTACTTCCACATTTCCCCTATCGCCTTCATTTTCAGCCAGGCATCATGCATTCACAAGAACACCATAACCCACCATCCGAGTTGAACACTCCTGTGCCAAGAATAGCTTGCATCTGCTGGTAGAACAAGGGACCTGATAGTCATCAGCGGAAATCTTCCGATAATACATTTCAAACATGAGAAGCACATCTGCCCACCTTTAGCAAAGCTGTCAAATTGGGTGGCAAGCATTGCCTTGATATGGTCTGGCTCAACAGTAAAGAACTGTTGCACGTTGGTAAGCTTGGGGTCCCCACTCGAAGCCCTGCAAACATACCCGATTCTCAAAAAGAAGCTTGAAATTGAAGATTTTTCCATATGTCTGAGTCCACTCAACGAATAATTCACCTAGTAGATGAAAATAAACCAACCAATGCCGCTTCCTAACTCGGCATGCGAGGGCAACGGTAATACTAACCAGGATATCCATTCTTGAAGTTATCCAGCGCCAAAAGGAGGAGGGACACGCTCCCAGGCCACGGATCGTAGACCTGTGGGGGTAACACTGCACCATGCGCCGTAGCCTCCCGCGCCTCCTTATAATTGTTGTAAACCACACTCAGGGATAAGGTAAACGGTAAGGATAGTAGCATAGCGAGCACAAGGGCCCAGATCGGCAAGCTAATATCCAAATGCTGCTCTGTGATCTTATGGGCTATCAGGACCGCAGCCGGGGGCAGAAGCAGGCTCGGGAGCCTCTGAAGGGTGTACGCGACGCCTGGGGGAGGGCCCATGTTTGACTTGTGACTGTGAGGGAAAGACTGGGGCGATAATCATGTTGACTGTATGGCAAGTGAAAAACACGAGCAAATCTCTGGTAAGACCCTATACTTGTGACTTTAAACGGCAATGTCTACACGGACTATCATGCTCATGTCGGGCTTGGACTCAATGACAAAGCCGGCTTCCCCTTTTTTCCTGTTCTAATATCAAGTTCTACATCCACCACTCACGTGGCACGCATTATTTATTCATAGTAGGAATTCAGGAGGGTGGCTTGGGTTCTGGGTGCGGGGTCGGTCATACTTGGGCCTTAACATTGACCAAATAAATGACAATTCTTCGTTATTAAAAAAAGGGGCTGGGAAAAGCAAGTTTCGAAACACTTGGACAACATGTACATTAGAGTCTAGCTGCGCCCTTTATTTATCGTTATTCATATACACCATGCGCTTTAGAAGCACTCTAAAGAAGACATCAACAATCGTGTCATACATGACGACAATCATGAACACATACTGCGGTGGACAATTCCGGGGCCGGACTCGTCGTATTCCTGCTTGGAGCACCACAAATTTTGGAAGGTGCTTAGCGAGGCCAAGATAGAGCCACCGATCCAGACAGAGTATTTACGCTCAGGGGGTGCAACAATCTTGACCTATTGACCAATGTGTTAGTCACCATGACAACAATCGGCTGGAGGTAATTACAAACCTTCATGCTTGCGGGGGAGAGCGAAACAAGTTCCTTCTGCATGCGGTCAGCAATACCAGGGAACATGGTGGTCCCGCCAGACAAAACGACGTTTCCATATAAATCGCGACGAATATCAAGGTCACACTTGAAGATGGAGTTGTAACTGCCCATTATTAGCGCATTTAACGCAAATGATTGCATTCAACTCACGTAGTCTCATGGATACCAGCAGCTTCGAGGCCAAGGAAGGAAGGCTGGAACAAAGCCTCAGGTGCACGGAAACTAATCGGATCGTTCATCAATAAATATGTTGCGAGCCATCAACGGTTGATCGCTTACCGTTCATTTCCGATGGTGATTACTTGACCATCAGGCAACTCATAGCTTTTCTCCAAGGACGACGATTGCGCGGCGGTCTGAAGTTCCTGCTCGAAATCAAGAGCAACATAGCATAACTTTTCCTTGATATCTCGAACAATTTCACGCTCGGCGGTGGTGGTGAACGGATAACCGCGCTCCGTCAAGCACTTGATGAGGTAATCGGTCAAATCACGGCCAGCAAGATCGAGACGGAGAATCGCATGCGGGAGGGCAAAACCCTCGTATATGGGGACGGTGTGGCTGACACCATCCCCAGAATCCAAAACGATACCTGTCGTACGACCAGATGCATAAAGAGACAACACAGCCTGGATGGCCACATAAAAGGCTGGGGCGTTGAAAGTCTCAAACATGATTTGTGTCATCTTTTCGCGGTTGGCCTTGGGGTTGAGCGGCGCCTCGGTCAAGAGGACAGGGTGCTCCTCTGGGGCAACACGTAGCTCATTGTAAAAGGTGTGATGCCAAATCTTCTCCATGTCATCCCAGTTGGTGACGATACCGTGCTCGATTGGATACTTCAATGTGAGGATACCTCTCTTTGATTGGGCTTCATCACTACATCCCGATATTGTGAAATTGGCGAGTAATAGAAATTGCAAGCAGGCTTACCCGACATAGGAATCCTTTTGGCCCATACCAACCATCACGCCTTGGTGACGAGCACGACCGACGATACACCTAAAGATGGCCATTAGTTTGTCATCGGCTTGGGAGAGGGCATCGTGTTGGACTTACGGAAACACGGCACGCGGAGCATCGTCACCTAAAGTTCAGATTAGAACCTCTGAATCGATGTCAGATCCATAGCCATTAATGATTTACCAGCAACTGTATGAAAGCTTCGTCAGCAAGAGGAAGATATAAACGAGAAACCATGATACGTACAGCCAGCCTTGCACATGCCAGAACCGTTATCAATTACCTATCAGACACACATCCAGAATGACGACGGGTTGGAAGCTAAGGCCATGTAGAACTCACGAGAGCTGCAACTTCGTCCTCCATTATGAATGTTCGTTACTGGTAGATGGATGATGGGAGTTGATGAGCAAGAGGAAAGAGATTGGTCAGATATGGCTGCAGTTTGTTTGTTGATCGTTTATAAACCCAAAAAAAGGACAGGCAGTGCGCAGACGCGCAGCAGAATCAAAACAAGTAAAAAGTGTGCTGCGAACTGCGGGTAGAAAATTCTTCTGCAGTAAGTTACCTGGATAACTATTGCAAAGGGCTTACAGAAATTCACTTGCTCAACTCAGTGGTCTCAGTGCCTATATTGTGTGATTTCCTCATCAGGCAGTTGACAATAATAACTATTATTATATTAACAACTTCCTTACATACCGCCAGCAAGCGCGCCTGCCACCATCTACAAGTCCCTCAATTAGCCGTACTCGCAGGGCTGCATTGCGATCGGTGGAAATCAGCCCGTTTCATAGGAAACGACTATAACATCACTATCGGCGCACACGTTCCTAGTCACAGTGCATACTGGTCAGAAAACATCGCAACGGCGACTCACAGCAGCACTTGGTAGCCCTCAGCGCTTCAGCGTCAATCTCCCTTTTCCCTGTGAAAAATGTAAAACGAGCGCATTGCGAATGATTCCACAAATTTCTCATTCTGTGGAAAATAACTGCTGTCGCAATCAATGAGGAATAGGTCTCGGGCAGTACTCCACCCTCCTTCGCTACCGCCTTCATCTTGCGCTCCAAGAGCACAGCTTCATCCTCCTATGTGACAGCCGAAGATCAGAACGCGTGGTAGAAGGTTGGTACTGCACGTACAATATCAAGCTCGTCTTCGCGCCCGTCGTACTCGGCATTCTCATCCACCTCCTCAAAGCCCCCCGCGAACGCGCCCCATTGCTCAGGTTTAGCAAATGTCATAGCAAGATATTGCCATGTATCGTCGTCGACGCTATGGCCGATTTAGACGGGTGCCACTGAACTAAAACTATGAGTAACAGAGCAACACGGGGTATAGGAACGCGAACATGGAGTTC
This sequence comes from Phaeolepiota aurea, assembly GCA_036937095.1. Classification (NCBI taxonomy): domain Eukaryota; kingdom Fungi; phylum Basidiomycota; class Agaricomycetes; order Agaricales; family Squamanitaceae; genus Phaeolepiota; species Phaeolepiota aurea. Next base: position 14,568 of record JASFDG010000433.1, read on the forward strand.
GTCAGGGGTTCCCTCCCACCATCCAATGTCGAGGTGAGCTGCCCATCATTGGGGATGTCCCATATATAGATCTTGTGTGTAGCAGGGTCCGCCGCACCTTGCAAGCAAGGACGCCCATCAGCTCAGGCACCAGCAGCGAATACTGGGCTTACCCCCAGCCAGCCAGTCGCCGTCTGGCTTGTTGATCTGGTCGTTAAACTGCTATATCCCTTCTAGTTCAGTTTCGATGACTGCCGGCTCTTCTTCACCGTCGTTTCATCGCCCATCTCAACGTCCTCGTCGGGATTTTGCAGTGGTGGATGTGGACGCCTGACCTGTTTTGTGGGTGGGTTGAAGACGAAAATGGACCCCGACGGCAAGCCTATGAATATGTGTTTCCCGGAGGGTTCAAAACGTGCGACCGTCATCGCTGAGCTATAAGATACCGCTGAGAAAATGCGAGGAAGAGCGTTCCAGTGTGCCGTGGCCGACTTAGTTCCTCACCCTCGATCTCATCCAGCGGCTCCGTCAACTCGACGCGCGGCCTGTGTTCCTTCCACGAGTCAGAAACATACGCCTCGCCAGTTGCCATGACGGCCAGGATGGTTTGACTATGCAACCACAATCGGATGAGCATACAGAAAACAGGGTTTCTAAACTAAGATCTAGCATACCTATTCCTGGGATGCAAGCTCGCAGAGATGACAGGCGCATCAAAGCGAATCGTCGCGCGCTGCGGGGGGCCATACGGCGACGCCAGATCCCACACCAGGACGTTCCAGTCCTTCGACGACGTGAGCACGAACCGCGAGTTGCGTGACCAGCTGTTGCAAGAGAGCAGGGGTTTGAACGACATATAAAAGACAACGTGCCGCATATACTCACTCAATGCTAGGTCAACTGCCGCACATGGCCGTCCATAGAGCGGATCGGGGCGCGTTTCTCGAGGTCCCAGATGTCCGCAACGCCGTTTGGGCGCCCCGCAGCGACGTACCGCCCCGCCCTGTCGAACTTGGCGAACGTCGCGCCCGCAATGAGGGCAGTCTGCACGGCAGTTGGGTGTGAAAACGCAAATGAATCTGAGTCTCATCAGTCAACGGTGTGGAAATGGCATACAATAATACTTGAACCCCGTTGTGGAAGGTCCACAATGAGGAAATAATCACTTATGAGAGAATTATTCATGATAAAGTGCGGCATGGCAGAAGGGAGGATTTTCACTGCTTTGGTTTTGTTTGATTTCGAAGGGACTCCCAAAATTGGGAACTGCCACTGGCAGAAATATTTGAAAGTCAATTTCAGCAACAATCGATAAATTGTTCCGAAGCCAGACCCTGTATCTGGATACTCGGGCAGATCCAGCAATGCTCTTGAATGTCTAGAAGTCTGGCCTAGACCACTTATAAATTGATAACCAAGATATCTAATCCCGAGAAGGGATTTCCACTCGACAAATTATCGCGCACGGAGCACACGTTCGCTATCAATTCCTTCCTGGGTCAAAGGCCTCGAGGTTCATTGGCCCATACCCAAAATAATATGTGATTAAGAAACGCAACCAACAGCGAGAAATGAGCATAATGTTCCAATTGGCGCGATATACAGTCAAGTACAACCACAACCTGAACGGCTGCAGCAGAACCAAAAAAAGGAAGAATGAACAGATGCCCAAGATATCAGTAAGCACTACTCGCACTATGGAACATGGTGGTTCTTGCATGCCGTAGTATTACCGTACTAAGTTACAAACGTTGTGGCAATGAGAGTGCATTTATGTCATAGGTTCGTGAATGAATGGGCCATGGGCTCGATCTGGTGAGGGGAGATGATACAGAGGTGAGAAACAAGTCCGAAGGAAACAAAAGAGGAAATGTTCAAGAACGTTGATAAAACTGCTCATAGGGAAGGAATTAAACCGATATTGTCACGGAGGAGCACCCCAAAATCCAAAGAACGTTCGCCACCACCATCCCCCTTTAAATCAACATGCGAGCAAGATAACAAAACCTCCGTCAGCCGAGGAAAGCATTATAACATCAAAGGTATTTCGGAGGACACCAAGAAGACGGAGATGGGCGAGAGCACGCGAAATCGACATATCTGTACACCCGTGTGCTTGGTTCTGCTGCTCTAATGACAGTTCGTGATGGAAACCACGCTCCAGAAGCCCCTCGGTAGCGGACATCTCCCCAGGCCCACGATGAGAAGTGTCCCAAAAATAAAAGACCGAAAGAACCTAGAACGCTCGCAATTTTAGAATAGACGCGGTTAATCCGGGTCCCCTTCAAACCCGGTGCAAAGTCGCCATGAAATTTAGCGTTAGCCTGGGATCACGACTGCGGGATTCTTGGAGTCGAGTACACATACATTGACTCGAGCGCCTATGGCACCCCATGGGAATTGTGGAGTTATAACAATGGAACCCTCAAACACCGATGCAAAATAAACGGGAATGTGAACAGGGAAATCACGAAGGCGACATGCAATTGGATCATCGCAACCCAGGGTGGGGTATGTGAGAGAGAGAGACAAGCTGCATTACAGGGTTAAGGACCGAGTGCCATGATGGGGGTTGCGGGGGGGTTGTGGGGAATCCGGAACTGAACAAGACAGTGGGAATGATTCTGATGGGCGAACGACAATAGTGCGCCTCAAGTCAGGGGGCGAAGGCAGTCCAGGGGAACAGGAAAGATTCAGGCAGGGGTCACACAGCACAGTCAACTGAAAGATCTGATGATGCATGATGGGGAACAGGGCGAGGGGCGAGGAGGCTGTATGAACAGCGGCTGATCGGCTGTTTTATCGCAGTAGGCAATCCGCGGCGGAAGGATAAACTTTGCAATCGGAAACCCTGGCTTATACATTGAGATGAAACCTCTTGTTGCAATCACGATCAGAATGCAGCCGAGGTGTGCACGAACAAGGAGTGTGCATCAAGAGCCAAAGATGGGGAAACAGAATGGCTGTATCCACTACCACCCTCCCGGTGATGTGAATAATACTGCTGTTGCTGATTAAAAGGCGATGCCTGAGAGGGGTGGGCGGCCTGTGCGAAGATGGATTGATTCGAGGAATTATAGTTATTCTGCGCAGCCTGAACCTGCGCCATGTAAAATGGATCCGTTGAAGTAAAAAGGGACGGCGAGGACTCGGGAGCGGCTGATGGTGTCGGATATGAGTCGGTATAATACGTGGGGGAAGCGGGACTGTCAACATGTTGAGGTATGTAATATTGGGTAGACGGAGAGGTTGTGGGGTGCGTGGCGATAGGCGACGAAGGGATGAGTAATTCCTCGACCATCCGCTCATCGTCCTCCATGTCGTCCCCGGCCCGAAATTGGTCATCCGCTGTGCGCACATGTGTGGGCGGTATGAAAGAGTTCATTCCAGGGAAGAACTGTTCATTGGACGCCATTTGGCCCCAACTGCTAAAACTTGTTGAAGGTGTGCGACCTGTTGGTGTATTGCATGGCGGCGTGTACGTTCGAGGAATCTGCCGCGCTGTTGATGATGAGGACGGCTGCCCAAATAGTGTCTGGGCGAGCTGTGCCTGCGAGAAAAAAGGAGAAAAAGATGAACGATAAACACCTGATGATAAGGAATATACTGCACCTGTAGTGTTGCAAGGTCGATAGCTTCCTGGCCGATATGACTAGAATTGAAGGTGGAAACAAGGTCGTCGACGGAGAAACTCATTTCTTGGAGGATGTGGAGGGAGGAAGAGCGGGGAAGATGGGAGAGATGGAAGGGACGTATTAAGAAGACAAGGCAGGCATGATCGCAAGTCAAATCTAATGCTCATGAAGGGAGAACAAGCTCTCGGAAACACGTGAGCACACTAGACCGTATACCCGGTCCGGCACTCGCCATGCCGTTATGTAAGACAGCTTTACGGCTTCGGGTGGGACACCAGGCCACTAAGTACTCTACGCCAGTACACAACACCTGAATACATTTCACAATCATATTTACCTGCGTTCCAGCCAAGTGTTGCTCCTGCAACCGGGTTATTGTGCATAACCACCTCGAGATTTCTATTTGTGGACAATGTCTCCTGATTGAGCAGATTTTGGAATTTCCTTGGACAAGTTTTACTGACACCAGATGTTATGAACCCCAATTCTTTTCCTACATCGTACATCTTTCCCCTCGTTCTATTCTTGCTATTGGACATGCAGCTA
>JASFDG010000434.1:0-18631 GCA_036937095.1 Phaeolepiota aurea
TGAATCTCCCGTTTCCGTTAATTTGAGCATATCTTCTAACAACCACTCCCAATCCTCTTGCGAATTCAGTTGATCCTCCCGCCCACCCGCCCGCCGCGCCATTCTATTAGCCCAAGCGCGTTGTTCATCGACATCCTCACGACTTTGCAGGAACCAACGCAGCGGTGCGGGCACACTCCATCGAGACAAGATTTCAGCGGATTCGAGATGAATATCTAGTATGTCAAGAGCCCGAGATAAGGATGTGACGAAGAGGGGTTTAAAAAAAATTAATAAATCTTTCGCTGTTACTGGAGGATGGGCTGTTGTGGGAGCGACAAAGGCGCCTAATGATGCCACAGTTGTATCCGCAGTATCTTCATCGTTATTGGTATCTTTTGCAATGTCCCAGGCTGGTAAGCATTCGAAAATCCGGCTCATGGTTGGCCACTCGTCAAGCTTATTGTTGCCGTACAAACATGCAAGTGCGAGTCGCACAATATCCTCATCATCACGGATCAGGCGTTGTGCTGGTGGTAAAGTGGGCTTGGAGGCTTCAAAGATGGCAGCCGCTATTTCCAAAGGAGCTGTGAGCATGTAATCATATAACATTCGCGTTGGAAGGGAGGGGTCAGGACATCCAGCGCGTTCGGCGCGTGATTCGAGTACGAAGAGATACGGCATGACCAGTCGTGCAATATCCCGGCCGACGGATTTCGAGGTGGAATGAGCGAGGTATGCAGAGACAATTGCCGATGGAACCATGGACCTCCAACGATCAAGCGTCCAATCCTCGGGGGCCTCGTCGTCTGGAATGGCATCGTAGACAAGGCGGGACAACAGGCTCAATTCCTCCCCTAACTCATCTAAAGAAGGTATGCCTTGACCGGCAGCATGTTGAATAGTTGTCAGTGCGATATCAACCATGCCCGTTGAGGATAAAATCCTGTCCACCCGATCCCTATACCATGTCGAAAGCGCGTTTGGTGTCAACTGCTTGGGGTGACTGTCAGCATGAGGCGAATATTCAATCCCCTCGCCATTTTGTAGTGAACTTCGGCAATGTTTGAGTGCAGACTGTACATCTGGCATCTCGGACACATCCAACCCCCCCCTCCAACTTTCGCAGCTAATTTTGGCCTCGGAGTTGGTTAAAGGATCCAGTGCTGGGAGTATATCGCGGTATAACGTGGGGTTGACATATTCTGGAATGCTATCCAATATAGTGAAGCGGTATTTCCACAAGGTGGAGGCGTGTTTATGGATGAGAATTCGAAGAGCGACGACCCATTGCCCCGATGCTAATTCGCATGCTGACCAAAGTAGGTCATTAAAAAGGAAAGAAGGAAGCGTGAACGGCAACGTCGGTGTCGATTTAATATTGTCAGGGCCCATTGACTCTGATGAAGCCTGGGCTTCCTCCGCCCATGGGTCGTCCTCCCATTCCTCGACATCCTCTACAACCTCCATATGGTGATCCTGCGAGGCCTCCTTTTCCATCTCAACAAACGTGTTTAGCCTGTCGAGGCGCTCCATAAGGACCGAACGGAGAGATAACAGTTGTGCATCGCCGGGCTCATTTTGGAAGTGTGCCACCAACGTGTCCTGCTTGTATTGCTCCGCATTTGCGCTCGTCGAGGTGGACTGGCCTGCTGGAGGAAAGGCAAAGGACATGGCTTCTTTGCATCGGTCAGCAGCACAAGTCGACCTTGCAATCCCAAACTCCAGCAGGCTCCTCTGAACTTTGCTGTCTTCCACGACGCGATCCGTGCAAGCAGCAACCGCCCACAAATCATCTTCGACTGATGCTAGGATGTTTCCTACAGTTTCGGCCGTGAGGTCTTGGTCTGCCAGAGATGTCCATTGCACATGAGGGCTTGAAGGTGAGGACATGGGTATTTTTCGTGCTGAAGGCGTGATGCGAACTAAGTTGGTATTTTCCAGCAACACATTGCAATATAAACTAATGATGTCAACAGGTGACACGCATGGCAGTCCAATGACTTGCATATTCATTCAGTCGTCCCTCAGATTGGGGGGTATGAATTAGTGATACAAAAGTCTGGTAACAGCAATGCTAGCAAATCATTTTTCACAGGTCCTTGCACAAATTGCAGGGTATCCACTGGTCGAGCACTTCAAAACCACGAGAATACAGTGCGATAGAATTAACCATTATTCCCTAGCAGGGAAAAGAGGATAACAATCAAGCCCAAAACGTCAGAATAGCGTGTCCTGTAATAGAATCAGTTCCTACACCCACGCATGAATCTGAAGATAATAGACCTCGTCGCGAAGGTATTCGCCCACATCACTACAATGCATACCAATGTTAGGTGCTTTCCATCTGTAACACGTAGTACGCACGCTTGATGAAATACAATGATTGCCGTTGGATCCAGTTTGCGCGTGTCGATTGTTGACCGCGCAGTTACACCAAACCCCTGCACGATAGTTTGAACATTGTAACCATTAATGATCTTTATGAGCGTACCAACGGTATGTCATTCATGCTGAAAACCACAACGCCTTGATGCTCAGGTGTATCCTCCGTAATTCTACCGAGATGGGCTTTCACAACATGATTGCCATACAGGAATGGCATTTCACCATTGGGCTTTATCCAGACCTATTCCCGAAGTGAAAGGCTGAAAGGGCGTCAGAAATATTGGAATTACCTTGTACTTCGCATACTTTGCAACATAGTCTAGGGCAGTTATGTGCAGCTTGAATTTGCCGCTTTTACTGAATTTACCGAAGCAAGTTCCAAGGCTGACGAGGTTTGGACGCGCTATTGAGATCCCTAGACGCATACAAGATTCAGATACATAGTAGACGCGATCCTTTTGCAGCCTGAAACAGTAAGGTTCGTCTGGCCTGTCGATGAGGTGAATCAGATTCTTTCCCTGCGAGTGGAATCTTTTGCATTAGTACGGAATTTGGGTGTGTGATACGAGAGACTCACGATATAGTTCGCAAGCTTTGTGAAGACCGCTTTGGATTCCTCCTCTGTTAATGGACGCATTTTGTTGTAAATTCTTGGCGATCAAAAAATGTAGGACTGATCATTATGTAATCGATTGGGCGCGTCGCACATGTGGTTTTGTAGCCTGTGTTAATTAATTATTAACGCAAGCAACACATCTTATTGTTTATGTCTGCTCCGTCATTCTCATCTTTTCCACCTTCATTTTCTTCGTTCCCAGCGGTCGATCCAAGCAAACGACAGTCTCCCTCCCTCAAAGCTGAAGATAACACCGAGAAAAAGGGGAAGCCCAGAAAAGCACACAAGGAACGCGGTAAGCGTCATAAGGAGGACCAGAAACGCGAGAAGGAGCACCACGAAGGTGTAACTCGAGATATTTCAGACGCTTTAGGAACGGGTATATATAAAAATGTTTCAAAGGCAGAGGGACGGCACCCTTTTTATTCTGACAGGAAAGGTGACCCACTCAACGTGCAATATGGTAGCCTCCATCAAGGGGATATCCCAAAATACCGGCTTGCATACGGTGCGGGATCTTATTTGTTACTGGGTGACAACTAATGATAGCAAAGGAGGCAGACATGTTCTCGGATTGCCTAACATCTGGATAGTGGTGCGGCGAGCAGGGAAAGGAGTTGAAATCGGTGTCCGGGATCATTGTAGGGTACACAGTTACCCTATCACTTTGGTCGACGTTGCTAACCCAGCTCAACCTTAGCTACCTAGCTTAACAGATCCTAGCTCGAAAAACCTTCTTGAGACTCCTCCGACACGAAGACTCTTGAAAACAGATACTTCCGGAAAATATCACGAAGTTGATGGCTTTATACGTTTATCTTCTGAAAACAAGAGCAAGCGGCTTGAAGATTCGTACCGATCTATCGATCCCAAGCAGGATGGGCGCAATTCAGATTCAGATTCCTCGGTGTCAGAGGAGGAGGGAGACGACAACACCGGCACTGGATCGGATACTGACTCACTCGTGTTAACTGCCCATCAAACAACTCTCAAATGCTTGGATCAGGCGCTAAGTACCAACTCCTCATCTGTTGACACCTGGCTCTTGCTCTTATCGCATACGCTTTCCACTATCCCTATAACCTCGAAGAACGCCACGAAGGCACGGTCTGAAATATCATTGTCCATTTTAGGACGCGCCCTCTCAGCTCATCCCGATAACGCTACCTCAAAATTACTACTGCTCAAATATATCAAGTGTGGCGAGGGAATATGGCATGAGAGTCGCACACGTGCCGAATGGGAAACAGCATTGAAAGTAGGTGGTGCTGAGATATGGATCGAGTGGCTGGAATGGAGGTTGCGGTCCAGGTCCAAAGGCACTGAGGGTCTCATGGAGGATGCTTTGAGGGCGCTCAATTCCTTCACAGACGATGAAGCCGGACAAATTGGAAAGGTCAGGATCCTTTGGCGTGTTGCAACAGCATTGCGGGATGCAGGTGCACAATATTTAGGACCTCCTCCGGTCTACTCGCTCATTATATGGCAGGTTTTTCGGAACGCGCGACTGCTCTCTTCCAAGCAGAATCAGAATTGTAGGTGTTTCTTTCTTTCGCTATCTATTTGCTAACGGGTGTCAGGATATTCAACGTTCCACAACATCTTTATAATTTATCATTAAACATGCAACTCGATGAGCTGGAAGCATTCTGGGAGTCTGAGGTGCCCCGGGCTGGAGAGGAAGGTGCCGAGGGCTGGGAAGTCTGGTACCAGAAGCAGAAACCACCTTACGATGGGGCATCTCTGTCAAAAACAAGCGTCATAGGTGATATCATAGATTTGGACCCCTACAGACAATGGGTGGCGCAAGAAATGCGCCAAGACTGTATGGGGGCGTTACCTACACGCTCCGTTGACGAGACAAACGACGCCGACCCATTTTCGACGGTGCTATTTTCTGATATCCGATCCCTGCTGTTCAATTTAGGGTCCATGCAGGCGAAGGGTGCCCTGCGCTTGGCATGGATTTCATTCATTGGGTTATATATCCCTGGGTTCTCCTTGTCGCTATCAAGTGATCAGAACGTTAATTGGGATGATCGGTGGAGCGATGAATATCTAACTCGACCAGCGTATTTAAATGCGATATTTCCAAGCAAGTTAGAGCAACCTATGGCTAGCGAGGCTGCTGCAGGCGTAGTGATTGGCCGGGAGAAAGAGTATGGTTCAAGTTTCGGACCAGCGCGTAACTGGGCCGACGGTGTATTTGGTCCTTTGGACGATGTCGAATTCCATTCGAAGAAGCATCGTGGCGGATTTTGGACTTCAACACACTTCGAAAATCTCGATACCGCCTTCACCAGGCGTGTGTTCTTACAGCTCCGGATTGGGAATCACGACCTCCAATGGGATAGTCTCGCGTTGGCATTTGAATATATCATGGATTCAAAAAGGTGCCTTTTCTTCCCTTTTTCTTCCCTTTGGAAACTTACAGGCAGCATAAGGACTATCAAGCTTTCCAGGTCCTTTTTATCCACATCTCAAGACTCGCCGGCACACTGGAGAGTCCACGCTCAACTGGAACGCCTTCGCGGACGTTTGGATGATGCGCGGAAGGTATACCAAACTGTTCTCATTGCAGCGAAGGCCGTCCACGACAAAAGTGAAGCTGGCCAAATGTGGTGGGACTGGGCCGAAATGGAATGGGTTGCAGGCCGCGACGAGGACGCACTAAACGTGATTTGGGCATCCGTGGGCACGGAAAGGGGACAATCAAGCTTGGTGATACTCCGAACAAAGCGAACTCTGGACGACACGATCCTTGCGATGAGGGATGTATCCCCTTGGAAAGCTTATGAATCCTGGATAAAGCTGAGAGCACTCTTTGAATTGCTGACAAGCGGTATACAATCGACGCTCTCAATATTGGACCACTATTTGGGGGAGAATGTAGGGTGTGTTGCCCATGAAAGCTTGACAGTGGCCTCTCTTGTCCTAATTTATCGTTACGGGTTTATTCTAAAAAATCCGGTGAAACCATCCATATTACGGGATCGCGTAGGGGCAGCTCTTGACGAGTATCCAAGCAATTCAGTTATCCTGGGGGTGTTTCTAGAAGCCGAGAAGGGACAGGGAGTCTGGGGACGGGTCCGTGGAATTTTAGGCTCCAATGATGGCAAACCAAAAGGCGTTGCAAGGCGCGCTGAAGAATTGTGGATCGCTGGTTGGGAAAAGGGTCGATGGAAAGGTGAAGTTGAGCGAACGAGAAGTGGTTTAGCTGCTGCTGTCGAGCACGACAGGTATTATGTTCTTGGTTTCCAATCCCAACAGTTAATGCTTATAGTGATTTCGCAGGACGAGGGGAAGCCCTGTTATGTGGAGATTATACCTAGAATTTGAGATACGGGTTGGAGAATTGCAGCGCGCCAAAAAGCTGCTATTCCGGGCGATCAGCGAGTGTCCAATGGTCAAAGGTATATTCAATTTGTGAAAACGGAGACAAGGCGGAACTAATTCAACGTTACAAGGGTTGTATCTACTTGCGTTTGGACCGCTGCGAGGGGTCTTTAGTGCGCATGAGCTGAACAGGTTAGCGGACACGATGGCAGAGAGGGGGATACGGCTACGACGAGGGTTAGACGAAGTGCTGGACGGGTGGCAGGTTGAACTTGAAGGAGACAAGGGCGAGGGAGATGAGAGCGCAGGGAGTGGTGATGAAATTGAGCACAATGCAAAAGAGCTGAGGCGGTTGATGCCCTATTAGCAATGAAGTAGCGTGACTGCCATTGTGACAAATGTGACCGGGATTGTTTACGCTTCTTTCGTGTGATTTCTGTGTCTTTGCCTTGCTCTTACTCCCCATCGCCTCGCCTGCTGCTAATCGTCGCCAACGCCTTGGACTCCAACAAATCCGACAATCCTTCTCTCTCTTTTGTTCTTTGTTCTTATCGCCAGCCTCCTTGGCCTAATTCGTCATCTGCAATCATATCTCGTTCTTGCAAGCCATTTTCTACCACCACCAACACCTCCGACACCGATAATTATCTATTCTCTTCGAGTTACCATATTCCTGTCTCTGTCTCGCATATATTCTCTCCTTTATGACCGCAATCCCTGTCCCAGCACCAGCAATTGCCCGCGAAGAATGGCCCGATGCCGATTTTGACCTCCCAGATGGCGTCCCCCTCCACGCTCACGCAAAGGATGGTGATGAAGATGAAGACTGGGACGCCGAGCTTGAGCTTGTGATTCCTGCTGGTGCAACTGCAAAGCCTCCATTTAGCCTAGCCGACCCGCTCCCAACGAACACTTCACACCTATTCACAATCCGCCCCCCTCTGCAGATGTCCGAACCCGAGGAAGAAGACGACGAAGGTGCTTCAACCATCAAAGGTACTGCACATCCAATACTCGATCTCTCAAAGTCAAGCAAGCTCCCACTGCTCACATCGTCCATTGATGATGATTTTGAAGATGCATTCGCATTACCCTCAGATCTAACACGTCTCTCGCTCGCCCCTATGTCCCTTAATCACCGATCATCCAAGAACTCCTTGGAATGGGGGGACAAAGATAACACTTCCTCATCGCAGTCCTCGGATGCTTACTCTTCTCTTGGCTTTGCGGACGCTTCCCCATCATCAAATTCTGCTTCTTCTGCGTCGTCAATATGCATCCCAGATACCGAATCTGAGCACGACGAAGCAGATGATGACCTCGAAGGAATCGTCATCCCTACCGCTTTGTTCGACTCCGGCCAGGGTGGCAAACAACTTGCCAAACTCTTAGAAATGAAGAAGAGGGCACAACTTACGAGCACACAGGTTAAAGTCATTAGTCCGGATCCGGAAGATGATTTTGAAGCAGGCCTAGTCTTCGACGACGATGCGGACCTAACACCAAGCAAACTGTTGCAAAAACCACAGCGCCCCTTCAACCGCAGCAACAGCGTTCCTATCCCTCGTTCAGCAGCGCTGCGTCCCCCTCCGCGGTATAAGACTGAGCGTGCCAAATCACCCAGTAATCCCCCGCCATCTTCCGCTCGCCAACTTTCAAAATTAAGGCTCTCCCCGTCTCCCCCCCTTCGCCCCCCTTCTAGGTCTCAAACATTCCAAGCACTGACCCCTGCCGCTCCATCACCAACTCCTTCGCCTTCAAGTTCTTTCCTCGCCCCGAAACCAGGCAGTCTTCGTGGCCAAAAATCACACTCGGGACTCAACCCAGTCTCCCCTCCCTCCACTACACGGAAGCTGACACGAAAGGCTTCATTGTCCTCCTTGATTGGATCTGATCAGCCACAAGCTTCAGGCTCTGGCACATCAGGTAATACTCGACCTCGTTATGACGAACCAACGGCCGCATCGCGTGCTAAGACCCAGAGGAGTTCAACCAGCCGAATTCAAGACTTCAAAGTCCCTCCAACAAGACCATCCACCCCGTCATCAAATACCGCTGCCCTCCGCCTTACCATGCCCACACAATCAAGACTCAAGAGCAGGCCCGCCCTCTCTCAACTATTCGGCACCTCTAATCCACCAATTCCCCCGTCGTCTTCACGTGGTGCGTCCCCACCGATCATTCCTCGCCCGCCCTCTAGCCTGTCTCTGCGAGGAGCACCACGGTTTCCTGCGAACCCTCCGTCTATCCCGAAAGTCCTGCGACGCCCAAAGCGCCAAAGAATGTTTGGAGATGGAACCGAACTTGACGGCATTGAGGATCTACCGACTGACCGAGAAAAGGAGATCAGATTTAGGGTTCAGCCCAAAGGATATGGAAATCGTGTCCCTGGTGGTACATACAGCTCCAAATCTGCAGATAAAGGTACTATACGAAAGAAAGACAAGTCGGAAGATATTAATGACAACAGTATGTCCCTACTTGTTAGCTATGATTAATTCAAGCTGACCTTGGTCATGATGCAGTTCAAGCATTCAACGCGCTGGCACCATCCACTAACACACTACGGAGAACGAATCGGATCGAGTTTCCCTCCAAGGCACCTGTATCCCTGTCGAAGAAAAGGAAACACAATATTCCATCTCCTACAGCGTCATCGATCACAAAACGAAAACCCACGTTAATCCGAAATTTGGGTGGTACTGGTGGCCCCAAGGGTATGAACTTTTATTCCATCACCATGCGATCACCTGCTAAAATAGCCTGTAGTGATCGGAGACATGAAATGGAATCCCCAAAGTCTTCGATGGGAGGGTAACGACCATGTGCTTCGTGACTTTGAAGCCGTGATTGGAACATCCACACGACCTGCGTTAATCACCCATCTCACTGGCTCTTCTATCGGATCACCAGTTGGCCCCTTCACCTCTGGTGCACGGATCGTAGGGAACATGATGTTTGATCCCACCCGAATGTGCTGGATCTCTACTTTACCACCTGATGAAGATGAGCCAGATGTCTTCGCAAATCTCGCTGATGATGAAGAGGACGAAGACTGGGAGGCCAAAGGCGGCACAATTCGCGCAAGCCTACAACAACGAACTTCCGACGCGAGCTCGACGTTGTGTTCTTCTGATACTACGACGGAGTCCCCTAGTCCAGCCCACAGCCATTCACGCACAATATCCGAATCCGGCAGTGACCGTGGTTCAAGAGCATCCATGGTCGTGCGTGATGTGGATGAGACATTTGTGGAGAATTGCCGCCTGGCAGAAGAACGACATCGTTCAGAAATGAAAGGTTGGAGGTCTGCCCTGGCCAAACAAGATATTTTCAGCGCACCCGATCATTCATATCTTTATGAAATACGGGCACTCGCTACTCGAAAATATTGATCCTGCACCAACAACATTTGCAGCAGTATAATGGTTATTACTTGTTCAGAACAAGTTGACTCTTGTTTCTCGTTTGTTGTTTTACCTTGACTCCTCTGCTACGCCAGACGATCCATTCATTCATCTTGCACTCCGTTTCTCTTCTCTTTTCTGGTAGCAATCTGCACACTCATTTTGTAATTACGCGCCTTATTCTACAACGTAATGGAATCTAAACATAAACACATGCCGACGTTTAAGCTGAGCTGCAGCATGGGCTCAAGCGGTCAAAGAGTGGCCTGGGTGCTGACTGACTGAAGCTTGCCCCAGGGGGTTCAGCTCTACCCTGTGGCGTGTTCCAAGTGAGAAAAGTTTGGAACTCTGGTCCGCAAAGTGATGTTGAGATCCGAGCATGTAAACTTCAGCACTTAACAAGATCCTCGTGCTCGATGTCACGAATAAGAAAAATCCCTGCAGGAGGAGGCCGTATCGTCACCTCGCTGCATGGTTCGCAAGCGGTTTTCTCCGAGCTGTCATCAACGTATCCTCTGAAGTTGCTATCACCTCAAGTCAGTCAGGAGTATGTCGCCGTGGTATACATCTTGTCTTATGGGGGAGGCCTAGTTGGGGGCGACCAGGTTAAATTGTCGGTTGAAGTGCAGGCGGATGTCAGCCTTGTGCTACTATCTCAAGTGAGAGTTTATCCTGTAGGCTTGTGGCAGATGAACTATAAACTGCTTGCCAGGGCTCCACAAAGGTGTTCAAGGATCGCCATGCTCAGCGTCTCGCTTCAGTGCAACCTGCAACTGCTTCACTCCCTCTACTATGCACAACACAGGCCATCTCATTTTATGTCGCCTCTGGCGGCACACTCCTCCTGTTACCAGATCCTGTAACATGCTTTCGGGGCGCCAGCTATAACCAGCTCCAGACGTTTTATCTGGCAACAGGCGCGTCGGTGATTGCTCTTGACTGGATCACATCGGGGCGTAAATCTCTAGGAGAAGACTGGGTTTTCTCTTGGTATTACAGTTCCAACGAACTATGGGTAGACGAAAAAAGAATTGCAAAGGACGTAGTGCTACTCGATGAACAACCTCATGACACGGCCTCAAAGATACCGCTGCGTACCCTCGCCGAAAAAATGGCGCCCTACTCGTGCTACGCTATGGTTATCCTGTATGGCCCAAAAGTGGAAACCGTTATCCGTGCTATCGCTGCCCGGTATGACCGCATCTCTGTATTCAAGGACAAAAGACCGACGGATATGATTTGGGCGCTGAGCCCCATCGGGACGGAGGGCTTGGGCGCTGTTATCAGGATTGCGGGAGCTGAGACAGAAATAGTCAAGAGGTGGCTGCAGGAGGCCCTTGGCGGGATTGAGGACATCATTGGGACAGACGTCTATTGTAGGGCATTTGCTCAATGACCCATGCAATAACCACTGCATACCGATGGTCACTCATTTTCCCTAGATACGGGCGCGTGGCCTAATGTATATTTGGCTACAGCGAAAAAGGTCCGCTGGGCGTAGCTGGAATGTTGGGCATGCTTTCACCCAAGTCTGCCAAATATAACGCACGTCTTCCGGAACCTCTGCCCGAGGTGCATTTTCTAGGAACCGGTTGCACATGAGTAAGGTGATCACAAACCAGTATCGAAAACCTTACTCATTCATTTAATGTTCCCGCGATCCGGCAGCGCGAAACGTGCGCACGCCTACGAGCTAACCGAAAACGGCGTTTTGAGGTGCTGCTGATCGGAAAATGGCGCCCACGAGAACGGGGTGTACAACTTTTTGAAAATGACCTCGCCAAGTTTGCAAATTGGGGGAAACACATACAAAAGGTCCCTCTTAGGCTCTGATGGCAAGCCGACCAAGAAGGGCTTATCTGGATCTTCGGCCAATGGACATCAATCAAAGCCTGGGCCGATTCATCCCCTTTCGCTAGTGGCACGAAAAGGAAGCACATTATGGCGTGGGGAGTATATGAACCCCGCATATTCCAGGTGACATTTCCCGTTCTCGCTCAACTCCAGTCGACATGCATATATCCAAAAAGCAGCTGTCGAAAGATGACTCCCATGAGAGTCAGGCAGCGTCGCTGAGTGACGACATCTACCGGCCTGAAATTGATACATCTGGTATTGACGAACGAAAGCTTATCCGGAGAATCGACCTGCACATAATCCCTTGGCTAACGATGCTATACCTTTTAAATTTTCTCGACAGGGGAAGCGTAGGGAATGCAAAGGTATGCAGCACGTGATGGACGACTCCTCGGATTCTTTCGTGCTCATGGCTGTCAGCTATACAATCTGGAAAAAGACATTGGCATCAATGATAATCAATATTTGGTAGCATTGACTCTCTTCTTTTTTCCTTATGCCCTCTTTGAGGTTCGCCTATTCCTTGTTCTTTCGCCTCTGTCTGATCCCCGCTTCCAAAGCCTGCTAGTAACATTCTGGTTCGCAAGCTTAGACCTTCGATATGGCTCCCAATAATGATGATTTGTTGGGGTATCGTCATGGTAGATCAGCACGCGTCCTGATGCTTTGTTTATTCTGAGATACCTTCTGCATAGACCCTCCATGGTGTAGTCCGTGATTATGGTGGTCTTATCAGTGCGTGTAGAGTCCAGTTTACTGGGCAGCAACATTCCACTTATCTCCTCTGTAGCTGTACGAGTTCTCCTCGGGCTTTGCGAGGCAGGAATGTACCCTGGCATTGTATTCTACCTCTCGAGGTAAATATCTCAACCCTTGCGCCTTTCCCAATGACCGAGGTGGCTATAGCTGGTACAAGCGAACAGAATTGGGTGTAAGAGTGGCCATCTTCTTCTCCGCGGCAACAGTGGCTGGAGCGTTTAGTATGTCAACAGCCCTGATAAACGTTAACACCGAAAGTTTGATTCCGTCAAGGTGGTTTGCTGGCAGCTGCGATTGTAAACATGGACGGACTTGGCGGGAAGCCAGGTGCGACTGCTCTCTAATCCCACAGAGGACACGACTAAACATTCGTTAGGGTGGACCTGGATCTTCATCCTCGAAGGAAGCGTCACTGTCGTTCTAGGCGTCATTTCCTTTTGGATCATCCAAGACTTCCCTGACACTGCCAAGTTTCTCAGTGACGAAGAACGTTAGTATCAGAGTTTCCTCTTGGGCGGATAATATTAATCCTAATCACAGGCACATTTATTGTCCGTCGCTTGCAGGATGATATGAAACTAAGTGCAGCTGGCGAGGCATTCAAAAAGAAATATGTATGGCAAAGTTTAACCGATTGGAAGACCTGGGTAGCAAGTGCGCCATCATTCCGTTCCAGGTCGGAATCCTCCTAACATATCGCATGATCAAGTGGGAATGTTTATGGGCTTGTGAGCTGCTCCAAATCAGTTCATTTCTGATCCGTAGTGACAAAAGCGTGAAGCGACGGCCCTCTCTATGCTTTCTCGCTTTTCTTGCCAACTATCATCAATCAGGTGGGTTTGACATCATTATATGACTCATCATTACT
The DNA here is from genome assembly GCA_036937095.1 of Phaeolepiota aurea. Lineage (NCBI taxonomy): Eukaryota > Fungi > Basidiomycota > Agaricomycetes > Agaricales > Squamanitaceae > Phaeolepiota > Phaeolepiota aurea. Next base: position 13,211 of record JASFDG010000434.1, read on the forward strand.
TATTGTGCATGCTTTACTCAGCTGGGTGGGTTTGAACATGCTTCTTTGAACGCGGAATTCAACATTCGCCGTCGCCTCAGGTTTCAAGGCTACACAAGCGAATCTGCTATCCGTTCCTGTCTACGTTTGGGGTTGTCTTATCACTTGTGCCATAGGCTTTCTTGGCGACCGTATCGGACGTCGGTCATGGATAAACTTGTGAGAATTTTTCCACCCCAACTGAACTTTGCTGAACGGAGGCAATATACGCAGGGCTTTACTCGGACTGGGTGCATACATATCCTTGCCTGCATTGAATGCTCCGATGCTGACTAAAAATATAGGTTTGGTTGGATATGTCATCCTGCTCGTGTCCAAGGCCCCTGCATTATCATATTTTGCCACCTTTCTCGCTGTTTCGTACGTGGGCTTACTATATCTAGCATGTCCTTAACCGTTCTGATGACCGTCTCTCCAGAGCAATATACCCCACCATCCGTGAGTACAACGCTCAATCTTTTTCTGCGCTTGGCTTATGTCTTGGCCTCAGCCAATTCCGTCGCATGGGTGGCGAGTAATGTTGAGGGCTCATACAAGCGCAGCGTAACACTCGGCATGGCTATCGGTTTCGGGAACATCAACGGTGCCGTAACCTCAAATATCGTGCGTGCCCGGCGCCAGGCTTCACATGTATATATTCTGACCCTGCAGTTCTGAAGTATCGTGCAACTGACCGGCCATTTTACCACCTGGGCCATGCAGTGGTGCTTGCGTACATTGCCGTCGGCTTCTTTTGCAGTGGCCTGCTTCTGGTATTGCTTAAACGCGAAAACGCACGGCGGGATCGGGGCGAGCGCGACGAAATTATTGAAGGCATTGATAACAAAAATGGTAATGAGAGTAATGGACGGTACCGCAGTGTTCATGAAGCACGGGTGGAGAAAGGTGACGAATGGAGTGGGTTCCGCTACTCCCTGTAAAACGTTAATGACTGGGAATTATGCCCCTTCACTTAAAATTCTTTACTCATCAAGCTTAAGACACCTCCGGATATCAACGTATCATGAATGAGTGGATGGTTTTGCAGTTCTCCGACTATCTATTAGTTACAGTTACGGTTACATCCCGAGCCCAATAAAAGTGATCAAACAGGCCGCGTATCATCAATGCTCCGCTCTAGGCTCTTTGCAGCTAGAGCGGGAGCGGGCATTGGGTCGTCCACATCGGCAGGTGGAGTCTCAAGGGGTGGAGGGGCGCTTTTCCCGCCACGGTTCTCGTCAAGCCATTTGTCCATGTCATCAGAGCGGCCGACAAACGGCCGCTTCCCAAGGAGATTGATCATATCTTCCCTGTACAAAGTGATGAGTACAAAGTGGGTGTCACTGGCGATAAATGTACCGAGTGATGACTTCCTTGTCAAGCAGAAGCTTGGCGACTTTCTCCACATCGGCACGATGCTCTGTAAGCAGATCCCGCGTGCGCTCGTAAGCAGTCGTGATCATCTTGCGCACTTCAAAGTCAAGCATCTCGGCTGTCTTCTCGCTGAATGGCTTCGTCCAGCTTTCCTTGGCGGCACGATCGCCACCGTAACTGACAGGGCCAATAACATCATTCATCCCAAAGTTTGCGCAAGCCTCAAAGGCCATGCGAGTGATTTTCTGGAGATCATCTTGCGCACCAGTGGTAATGTTCTCCGAACCAAAGAATATCTCTTCTGAGACACGCCCACCGAGCGTCATGCATATCCTGTCGCTCATTTGGGGAGTCGAAAGGAGATAGCGATCGGGGGGAAGATACTATATACAGCGTATTAGTATGGAACATGAAATGGATTGCACATGAAGGACACACCTGAGCATAACCCAACGCACCAGCACCCCGAGGGATTATGCTGACCTTGAGCAGAGGGTCAGCATGCTCCAAAAACCACCCGCAAACGGCATGTCCGGCTTCGTGATAGGCAACTGTTTTCTTCTCCTCCGGGCTCAGCACTCGGCTCTTCCTCTCAAGTCCCACAATAACACGTTCTATTGCTGTGTCGAAGTCAACTGACTCGACGTACTCTGACGATTTGCGGGCCGCGTGTAATGCGGCCTCATTGCAGACATTTGCAATATCTGCGCCAGAAAACCCGGGTGTGAGGACGGCGAGCTTTTGTGCGAGGACACCAACATCTTTTCGCAGCTCAGCAACCAAGCGCAGAGGTCGAAGATGGACCATGAAAATGCCTTTGCGACCAGATACATCCGGTCGGTCAATGGATATATGTCTGTCAAAACGTCCAGGGCGCAATAAGGCGGGGTCGAGAACGTCCGGTCGATTCGTCCCAGCAAGGACAACGATGTGCTCATTGGTTCCAAAACCATCCATCTCCACCAACAATTGATTCAAGGTCGATTCTCGTTCATCGTTCCCACCCATGCCTCCACCCTTTGCTCTGGATTTGCCGATAGCGTCGATCTCATCAACGAAGATGATACATGGAGCATTTTTCTTGGCAGATGCAAAGAGATCTCGCACGCGCGATGATCCCACACCAACAAACATCTCCACAAACTCCGAGCCAGAGACCGAAAGGAAGGGTACAGAAGCTTCTCCTGCAGTAGCTTTTGCAAGGAGGGTTTTACCCGTGCCAGGGGGACCTGAAAGAATGGCACCACGGGGGATCTTGGCACCTAGCTTCTCATACTTGGATGGATCTTTCAGGAAACTGACGAACTCCATGATCTCTTCCTTGGCCTCGTCCATTCCAGCAATATCCTTGAACTTGGTTTTCACCTCTGTGTCTTTATTGAAAAGCTTTGCCCGACTCTTGCCGATGCTGAAGATACCGCCGGACGCACTGCTTCCACCTCGCCGACTCATCCAATATATGACACCTAGCACAAGAATGGTAGGGGCGAAATTGAGGAAGGTTGCGAAGGCTGAGATTTCATCCTGATAAGCGACCGGAATGCGCTCATGACTAGGTATGCCAAGCTCTTTCTGGGCCTCGTCCAACTTGCGTTCGAAGGCTTCGACACTGCCAATGGAGAAGTAGTATTCGCCTGCGGGGGGTCCCTGAGGATACATGCTTCCTGTAGCATTGGAATGTAGCTTGACGCGAACTCTGTGGTTGTTTATGACGGTGAGCTTGTCAACTAAGCCTTTGTCGAGGAAAGCGGTCCGGAACTCCTGCCATGTAATCTCACGTGAATTTGACGAGCTAGCATTGGAATAGGCAAGGTATGTAGCGACTGCGGCTGCCATATAGCCTAGCTGGCCATTATTGAACTGATTGTTTGGCGGAGGAGGATCTGGATTTTTCTTCCCCTTGTCAGAGTCGGACTCTGAGGATTCATTCCTCCTCTGTGAAGCCTGCTGCTGATAATGCTGAAAGAAGCCTTCAAGAGCCTTCGGGAAGTCAGGACGCTTTGGTTCTGAAGGCTTTGGGGAGTCCTGATCCTTTTGAACATCGGTATCAACCGAAGGGTCATCCTGCTTCTGCTTTCCCTTGCCATCGTGGTCTTTTGGCTGACTTGTTGGTGTCGCGTATGCGCGGACTGCATTTAGGGGGAACCTACGATTCCTGAGAAGGAGTGCAGATCTGAGAGAGCGAGAAAGCATTGAGGTGGAGGTAGGGGGAGAAGGAAAGAAATATGGTGCCGGAGTTTGTCGTAATCCCTTTTGCTTAGTCAGCGGAGTCAACAGAAACCTCGGCGACAAAAAATCACCATTTAAATCTATTATATCTCTGCATCGTTCCCTGCTATCTGGCAGGTTTGGAAAGTATCCGTTCAGCCATGGCCTATTCAAACGTTTGGATGGGTGTTCATGCACACTGACTAGAATTATAGCGAAAGCCAGCCTTCAGTGTTGGGTAAATAAGGCTAATATACATCAGGCACGCCTGCAGCCATTTGATTCAAGCCCCATCTCATTGTCCGTCTTAGTCTTACATAGTTATCAAACGACTATCGACTGCAGTCCCCGACTGGACTCATTCTCCATTCCACTTGTAGTAGATTGGCCACTTGTCTCTCCTAAAGCAGATTATCAAGAAAGGGCCCCTGCCGGTCTGTGCGTTAACTACAGCTTATAAGTAACCCCACCACGCCCTCAGTTTCGATATGGATCCTTCCCTTTTCAAAGAAACGACCACTTCGCGTGGGCTCGTCTACCGTTACTTGGCCTCACGCACAAAAGATGACAAGGCTTGCCTGCTTTTCATTCACGGATTCCCCGGCACGGCTATGGACTGGGAGTATCAAGTCGAATTCTTTGTGAAAGCAGGGTTTGGTGTCATCGTGCCCGATATGCTTGGCTACGGCGGAACGGCAAAGCCTCTCGAGGCAGCACAATATGCCGCCAGTTTAGTGTGTAGGGATCTCGTGGATATCCTTGACGTCGAGCAGGTGCAACAAGCAGTCGTCATTGGTCATGATTGGGGTGCGCGTGTCACAGCACGGCTGGCAAACATTTATCCAGAGCGCTTCGTTGCCTTTGCTTTCCTATCCGTTGGATACTCCCCTCCAGATCCTTCTGGTGACTATGCAACGTCTAATGCTGCGGTAAGCCAGCCAATGAGATGTCCCCATTAACCCCCAAGCCTGATTTCTGATCTTTTCGTAGCTAACTGCTTTATTGCATCGCGATGTCTTAGGATACTGGTAAGCTCGTGTTCACCTTCATCACGGTGAAGCTACAATTAATCAAACGGTAGGGCCACCTTCTCGGAGGACAATGAAGCCAAAATCATTGAAGAACATGTGTGTAATAACCTGCCTGCTTCCATACGCGATCTGATCTGCATTCTCGCCTTTCCCTCCGAACGCCAGGCCGATTCTTTCTTCAGTCTCTTATTCGCAGCAGATCCTTCCCTCTGCGTCACAAAATTTTGCCCGAAGGGCGCCGTTAATGATTGGATGTTAGCGAATAAAACTACTCCTCTCGCCCTATATCTGACGCAGGAGGTAAGGGTTTTTGTGATTCAGGACACGTAAGCAATACGTTCAACTAACCCCCCCTCTCCCATTCAACAGAAAGTTGCGGAAAAGAAAGCTGCATTTGAAAAACATGGATTCTCTGCCCCGCTCTGCTGGTATAAGATACAAACTTCGAACATCGATCGAGACGATGTAAAGGGTAACTACCGTAACTTGCCCTGTATGGCCTCCTTGCTTATCTGCATGCCGCTCTTAATAGCCATTCCACCAGAAAACTATACGATTCACAAACCTGTATTCTTTGGGGCTTGCTTAAAGGACCCGGTCGCATTACCAGCTCTCTTCAAGGCCTCCTTTGCAAAATTTTGCAAGACATTAACATGGAAAGACTTCGATTCCGCACATTGGATCATGTGGGAAGCAAAAGCTGAACTTAACAAGGAATTGAACACCTGGGTTGAGAGCGTTCTCAAGGATTGACCAGGAATATATGATCGAATGTATACAACATGGAAAT
>JASFDG010000435.1:0-12375 GCA_036937095.1 Phaeolepiota aurea
TGGTATGTTGGTGGACATGAGCACGATTGTTGATGACCGGATGGCTGGATCTAGCACTGCAAAAGAGAATATAAGATAAGAGAATTAATTCAGGTTCTCTACCAATCTCATCGTCCTCATCGTCCTCATCATGCCTTCCTTCCAATCCAATAGTCGTAGTGGAGTAGACCGCCACCGCAGAGCAGTATGGCTTCATACTATAATGGGCCCGTCAAGTGACCCTTCGGTTCATCACCCAGTGCGCAGGGGGATAGGCCATCGCAGGAGAAGAATGTGGAACACTGTCATGGGTGAGACGGTCACAATTCCCACTCATGCGTCCTCCATCCCTCACCACAGCCACATCTTAATCACTAACCATTGATAGAGCCTGAAGGAGAACACATGCTAGTTGGCACACCGCGCACCATAGAGCGACCGTATGTATTCGAGGCTTCCCAAGCTGTTAGGCCTGAGGGGGAGAGGAAAAGCAGGGAGGTTCTATGGTCACTCGGCGCAGGAACCATCGTTGGCATGGTGTTATTCTGTGGCTTATATTGCCTTAGAGTTGTGGTGGATGGGAAGTAAGATAGGAAGGACTTTGAGATCGATTGAGTGGCGACATTTAATTCGAATTCTAAATCTAAACTGTTTGATGTAATGTGATACAATCAACTATTTCCTCCGCCATTTATCCGCTTCTCGGAATCGCGCATATCTAACAATGCTAAAAGTCAATGCTCGTATCATGATTCACAACGTTTGAGTCAATTGCCAATCTAAACTACAGTGAGTGTTTATCGGAAGGACTACTAGAAGAGTGACCAGTGATCAACTCAATGTCAAATCTTGTATTTCCCTGGCTCGCATACCTCGAATCCAAGTGGAAGGCACCCTGAATCTCAGTATCTAGCAGGAACTCGAATAATGCTCGAAATACCCGCACATGTGTCGACATCTCTCTGGAGTTGGACCATCCATGCATGCAAGACGGAGAATGGTTTTCGGCAGCCTGCCTGTACTTGCCCCTATACTTCTTAATGTCGATTCATCCAAGTGCTGACCTACTGACAAAACTTGAGAGGGCACGTCATTGATAACCTCCATAATGTATTTGACTGGGAGACATTGTGGTTGCTGAGTGGGAGAGGAGTGACAGCCTAGGACGGCGAGGATGACCCATATGTGCTGCTGCCTCACCTCCAATCTTGCTCATGCCGAATGCCCATTTGTGTAACACAGGGTTTGAACCAAATGATGGGGATGACGACATTGGGTCATTAGAGAAAAGAATAAGAAGTGTGCGAGGCGGGTAGGGTTGCAGCATCATCGTCCAAGGCGTCAAATGACTTGGCCATCCTCCATGGTAAGAAAAGTCTAGTACGGGGGTGGTGGCTTATCTACCTACTGTTGGCTTCTGTATCAAACACTTACGACGAAAAATAGGTGTATTAGCGAAGGTATTATCGTCCAACAAACTTCCTGTAGATGATGGGCCCAATCCAGCGCACCGCACTTGATAGGATGAGGCACGATTTCATGTTAAAAGAATTTAAAGATCACTACTGTATGTATAAACATACATCTCACCTAGACAATACCTATCCTTGGACTCAATCGACTTTCTCAGTACTGCTTCCCGCACATCCTCCTGGGTTGCTGAATGAGCAGCAGTATTGCCATCTCTGCGCACGTTGTTGTAGGAGCAGAGAAAAAGAATGGTCTCATAGGAGGGATGGTGGGGGACATTTGCGAGGCGCCTAACGATAACGTCCGCTAGGTCATGTATATGGTGATTGCTGCGTAGGTCCTCCTATGCATCGTAGCCCAGCTCACAGAGAATTTTTTGCCGTGTAAGGTCGAGGAGAACACGAAGCTGTAGTGGAGTGATAAGGAGGGTGAGCTGTGTGCCAAATTGTCAAACATGATAAACACGTGAAAGACATAGTTGTAAAGAACCTGTTTGAGTGCCTCCATATCTTCCTTACGATCAGACTTCTCTTTTTGCAGCTCGCGCTTCAACATTTCGTTGTCGTACTTGAACATCTTGTTGTCAGATTCTAAGGCGGCTATTCGTGCCACTATTGAGTCATAGGTATCTGCCGAATTTGGTCCTAAAGGTTGAGGTTGAGGTTGACGCAGAGATGTTGCCTTTTTTCCTAAGAAAAGACGAATGCTTAACTACCATCATGTTAGTGTGAATACAACACACCTTTCTTCGCTTTCGGGCTCCTAGCTCCTGGCGCTGACTGCAAACTCCGTAACATCTCCTCCTGTTCTTGCACAATGAGTTCAAGTCGTCTGGTCCCTGCTCATAGGTTCCCCTTCTGGGCTTCCAAAACATGCGCATGAGAGTTGGCTGGCTGGATAAGTATCGCCATTCGGTCCTGGCCTGGTGGAAGCAGGTTGCGGAAAGTAGGGGCGACGTCGGAGTTGTCGTCGAGGGTCATCACTGTTGATTATGTCAGCATATTTCACGGTCCTCATCAAAATCTCCATCTCAACCTGGATAGAAGGTCATATCGTCGAAACAGAAGGGCGTCTCAGGCTCATGTGTGGCGTCAAACTTGGCTGCAGCAGAGCGCAACAGGAGACCCGATTTTTCCACCAAGTCGTCATCAGGTGAGTACGTGCCTTGAGCTGTGAAAGACGGGAAGGCAATGGTGGCTGATACCGAAATCGAGTCACTGAGGCTGTTGATCTGCTCATAGGAAGGAGAATCTGGCGGGCTTGAAGCTGGGCTAGGCTCACTACCCGATGAGTTGTCGGTTGAAGGTGGCATGGTTGATCATATTCTGGTCAAGCAAGCACTTATATGGCATCGATTATCGATGACATGAGGCAAATGTAGCACTGGCTGAGACCGGAACATTTGGCCATACACGCCGATACTGCATTGGACGATATGGCGCCTTGAGGTAACAGGCAAGCATTGTGGGGGGGCCCATGTTTGGGTGACCTTTTTTTTTATGTCAGATTTTGTACATTGTGACTAGTTACTACCGAGGCCCCCTGTGGCCTCCCGCTTCTAGACCTTCCTGTCCTGGCCTGCCTTCTGCATCGGTAGAGGCTCACCCCGAGTGATCGCTCTTGGGTGAGCCTTAGATCTATGCCACCTTGGGGAGTAGCCGAACGTATGGTGGGTGGATTCGAAGGACCACTCTGCATGATGTGGAGACTATGGGAAATAATTCACACTTTTACTCACTCAAAACAGCATAGCTCAACATAACCCCGGCACTTTCCCATCGTGAGATGCTGGATGTAAGCATATCAATTTCTCGCCCACCGTTGCTACTAAATAATGGCATCAGGTGTTATGTAGCATTCAGACATGAGTCAACGGATTTCACCTATGATGGATATGGGCACCGGCGGGCACTGAAGTACGGAATCTAGTCCGAATCACCATGCTGATAGTGGAAATAAGGCCACGACTTCGGATAAAATCCACAAACTATCGGCACCTTTCCATGTTCATTCAGACCACTTTGGTCACCACCTTTTCGTGCATCGGCGTCGCGTGAGTATGTTGGTCGATACCGTACGCTGCTCTTAGATCTGTTCGCTGACCCCCCATGCAATACATAACATACTAGGATTGGAGTGGTGACCTTCAACTTCAGCCCAGTCACATCAGCCTTGTGGGGCCTCTTCCTTCCCGCAAGTATGTTGGGGAGGTGTCAATGTCTTCTTCCGAGCTATCCCTCACCCTCTTCTTACTTAGTGCCGATTATAGCCGCCTTGATTTTCGGTATACAGCGGGCAAGTTTGAACATCGCGTCGTGTCGCGACACTTGGGGAGCTTACCACCCCTCATTTGAACAGGATATAGCCTTCGCCTGGAAGCAATGGTTCAAAATTGTCCTTCGACTGGACACGTCGCAGTCCACAAACCAAGCCCACGCGCGCGAATCCCAGCCAGGAAACCCCTAGCGAGTCAAGTCCCGATAAGGGCCATCCCATACCAGGGATTTAAACTCCAAGTCCCAGGACATTTTTCTCTACTATCCCCCCTCTCGTTTTCCTCTCGTTTTCCTCATCTTCGTCTTCTAGTCACTCTCTTTATATCTTACACTCCTTATTTTACATTTACGATCTATACTTATCTAAGTATCATACATACGACACCCACAACAACACCCACATAAAATCCCGTTCGCTACGTGCCAGGCCAACACAACCATCGCTATGGTAGAAACCCATATATAATCCTAGAACATCATTAATCTATCTTAGATATGTAAGTAGCGCAGGATGTCGATGCTTACCCATAATGATCAATAAAGCAATCTCAAAAAACTTTGAAATTACCACTGTCATTGACAGGATGGTGAACCCGCAAGCTGTCGCGGTAGTCGGAGGATGGCCAAGGAGAGGCTAGCTAGGCCTGCCTTTCCTAACTTTGGGAATGTCAGATTTTTGAAACCAGAGAATAGAAGTGAGATACATGTGCACTACTAGGTCGATCTAGAGCGACATATTCAGAGATCAGTAGGTTCACGACATGGATTGGTGTTTTTAGGTATTAAGATATTGAGATGGTGTCCTCTCTCGCAAGGATAACGTCTGATGTCGCGACGAGGTTACCCATATTTCAATTGATTTCCATACATCATATCCCTACATTCGTATTCCGAGGCTGATGGAGCCTTTCGCAGTGCCCCCACTACTTGGCAGTTCTTTCCACCATTCAAGCTTCCCCGTCTGTGCCGCAGACTGTTTCCCTTTGACCGCACTATGCTGAACAACGACAGTGCCCAACCCAGAGCTGACACCCTTTCGCCCTCCACCAGGGAATGCCGCAGTGGGCGTCGACTTCGCTTTGCCCGCTTTGGTCTTGTTCTTGGTCTTGGGTAGTATTTGACGCTTGAGTTTCACGTCTCCCTTGACGTCGTCGGCTTCAGCGAGAGATTCCCTCCTTTTTCGTTTCCTGCCTTTGCTTTTACCGCCAGGATCACTCCCTCCTGCTGCAGGGGGACCAGCAATGATAGGCTTGCTGCCGTGGTTGAAAGTCTTCTCCCAGTCCTTTCGATGGAGACGATAAATAGCCATGGTCGCGCGTGCATCCGTAACCTAAGCAATGCAAGCAGAATGGCGTCAGGACTGAAAACGCAGGGAATCTTCAAGCAGCAGTGAAGGGCAATGACTTACACTATTATGTTCGCCTTCCTGGATTGCAATGCCTAGTTCCTGTTGGACGAGGTGACGCAAGGCCGGTCGTGATGAGCTTGTAACTTTGGATTTCCCAGCGTAATATTGGGTATCGCGTGTTTGTGCGCGTGGATAAGAAAGGAGCAGAGCCTAGGAAGATAGTTCAGGGGTGGCACGAGAGCCCATTATGGATAGGGACACGCACCTTTAGGTCGTTATAAACGGCATGGCCAACTAGCACTTTGCCCTCCAGCAGCTCTGCGACTTGTTTCTGCACCTCTTCGAACGGCCTGGCTGCGGCAAAAAAGGATCTATTAATGTCCTTCTCGATACCCCCAAGATATATACCACTGACCCTTTGCCATATCCTGGCTTCTGATTCCACTCCATCTTGTCCTATAATCAACGACCCGCTCCCGCTGCTTCACAAAAGCATCCAGAATGGTGTAACCATAGAAATTGACGAGAGAAACGCGTGCTAGCGATGACTCGGTACCCTCAGGACCGACTCCAACCATTTCGCAATCGAGGGCGAGATATTTTCCAGGTCTATTCCAAATTATATAAGTCACGACTCCGGGGGAAGGAAGAAAAATATGGGCTCACGCACAGGCAATGTGCATCCGGGTAGGTATCATATCCTGCTATCATAGCTCGAAGAGCTGTCCGCGATTCGCCATTCAGGCGATCTGGCTTCTGAAAAGACGACTCGAGTCCGTTCGTGGTGGACGAAGCCCCGTGCGCATCGCGAGGGAGCACAGTTTCCCGGCGCGACGAGGCAGATCCTGTCGAGAGTGTGCGTCTTTTTCGGGCGGTGGATTTCCCCTGATCCCTCGTATTGTCTTTCACTGGCAGCTTCTGGTAGCCGGAAAGTCAGGTTTTTTGAGGTTCTGGCAAATGCCTGGCGTACTTTTTGCAATGCCATCCAATTCGATGAAGGAGCCATGGAGGACCCGCCGTTTTTATTGGGAATGGGCATAATATCGGCAGGTTTTGGTAGAAAAGAGTGTAGCGGGGTCGATGTGCCTTGAGGCGTGACAGTCACTCCTCAGTTATGTCTTCTAAGTTCTGTCAAATGCTAGACTGTTTGGCGAATGTAAGTCTGAAATATGCCCCGTTTCATCACAGAACTTATAATCCTGTAGGTGAAAACCATTGTAGGGCTTGCGCGTTGCACGCCCGGAGTCTTTACGGCATATTTTGGTCCAGGTGGGCGGATTCTGACAACGCTCGACCCTCGGATATACTTCGACTCTTCACAACATGATAATGGCAGTCTGACTTCCTTCCTATACATAATGGTCGTAGCAATCATCCGTTTCCTGAGGAAACATCCGGCTCATGCGTCTCCTGATCTTCCGCCACTTGCTGCGCATCTTCGCTTCCGAGTAATGCTTGTTTAGACCCTTTGTCGTTTCAGAGGAACATGACCTGCTTCTCCCTTCACGGGGAATCTGGACGTACGGGCTTCTTCGAGCTACACATGCCAAACAGCAAAGGCTAATCGATCACCTTTTGCTCCAGGATAATCTTATCGACGAGAGCATTATATCTCAGCATGAAGCACTGCTGCGAGGCTGGAGCTCCAGTACGGGTATCTTTCTGAAACCCCAGACGACATTGCTTTTACCCCCATGAAGGGTTTTACTTTCGGTTCGAACAGGATCAGGTGCGCATGAAGGTGGGGCGTACGCTTCGGACGGTATCCACAATGAAGCAGAGGCATGGACTGTGTTGCATAGTTGCAACTTGAACTTGAATAGTCAATACATTACATAGATTTTTTTTTGGACATCGCCTTGTTTGATCCTTACGTCCGGCTTTTTGAATGCAGGGAACCCGAGTTCCTAATTAAAGGCTCTCATTCGGCCAATAGGCCCATCGCCAACTGGTTCAGGGCCAACACTCCGCCTGCCTCGACCCCCCTTATTGTACGGTCGACTCCCAGCCTTCGTGAAGATGAAAGACTGGGTTTCAGATGCATCGTCCCCAACCAAAGTCATATTCTCGCCGAGGTCGTCGCTGCTCTCAGCATCCTGATGGCTACCTTGACCACCCATGGCATGATCGCGCCCTTTCCCTTTCTTGGAACCTGCGCAATCGTCAATTCATCGCATACCTCAACATGAAATTGAAGTTGGTCGAAATGCCGACATACCTTTGTTACCACCAGCGGCTTCTTCCAGTCGTTTCTTCTCTTCCTCCTCAGCACGACGCTTTTTACTAACTTGGCGATAATACACCTTGCATGTGAGGGAGCACTTCCTGTGGTGTAATTCACAGATCAGCGCGGTAGACTTCCTTCTTGGGGCAGTATCGTGGTCTGCCCATAAATTCACGACCTCTTCATCTGCATCTGGCGCTGAGCTCGGTGGTTGAGCCATACGTTCATCGTACTTAGTGATAGCGATATAATTGGGCAGAGACGCCTTCACTTCCGCGGTGTGCGGGAGTTGACGGCCGTCGTAATCATCTTCACCATCTTCATCCGCATCCAGAAGCGAATCCAAATTGCGTTCGTGGCTCGGCGACAAGGCAAAGCCGTTCTTCACCTTCTTGCGCCCCGAGGACGCCATTAGCGAAAGGGGTGGACAAGGCAGGGCGGGGTTCACGGGCACGACTGGCACTGGCCGAACAGAGGGCTTGTTTGCGGGATCTGGGCTACCCAGACCTGGAGGAACCGTCGGTTGCGGAATTCGCACATTGGGACGGACACTCTGATGGTCGCTCTGAAGACTGTCATTCTCGCTGGGAGCAGTGGTACTCGGCTCTGGAAGATCCTGACTCTTTGCGGGGCTTGATTGCGGCTCTGAGGAGAGTTCAACAAACTCAGTTCGGGACAGCAGACGCGAGACCCTACTTGTACCGGCTTGAACCTTGGGATCAGGAGCTGTAGACTCAACCTCTACATTTGTAACTTTGGATTTGGTGGTCTTGTTCTTGCGCCTCCTTGTTTTTGTTTTTGCTGTCTGGGACGTCCCTTCTTGCTGGGTAGTAGTTGTACCTGTCGTGCTGATCATAGGTTCATCTGACCAGAGTGCAACTTTTTTTGCGACCCAAAAGTCAGAACCTGGTTCTGCGGGACGATGAGATGGGTCGTTATAGGTAGGAGTATACCTTACTTGGAATCTCTGGCTTAGGTTGGGGTGGTTTCAACGCCACAGGGAGAGGACGGCATAATCGTTTGTTTGTTGGATCCTCAGGTGGAAGATCGCAAAACGTCGTTTCGGGGTACGGTTGCAAAAAGCTGTCCAATCATACTCCATCTTTAATAACATCGGATGAGCAAGGACCGACGTACGAGTATGGGGTGCGCGCAGTAAACCAAGCACTCCTGATATCCACGCGCTTCCAGCCTGATTAAGAAAGACATCATGGCATCAATTCATGGCAACGATGCCTTGGACCGATCTCATACCATCTTTCTGCGCCTGGCGAACCGTGCTGTAGATGCTGTAAAATACCTGGGATGTCCTGATGAGATCATCAGGAGTAGGTTTTTCGATGAACTGCGCCCAGCTGTGCTCTCCCAGGATGCGCTCGTAATGGGGATATGTCCTATCGATCTCGAGCAGGATCATGCCACGGGCCTGTATACGTAGAGGCCGGCGTCGGAGTTGGGCTCTTATGGTTACTTGAAAGGGGATGTGCGTACCCTATGCTTGTGGTGGAGAGCTAGGAAGGGGCCTGAGCCAATGCATGCCGCGACCCATTGGACGATGGCGATGCAGTCTGCCTCCACCTCTACATCTGCACCTTCTGGATATGGCTTATATACACCCAAGTACTTGGCATCATCAATAGCACTTGGAGACTTCTCCCGCTTCACCATCGATCGGCAGGATGTGGGTTGACAAGTGGGCAATGAGGAGTTTTGCTGAAGGATGGGAGGAAATATACAGCGGCCAAAAGCGGCATTTCCCAGCGCTAATACTCGTTTCTTACACCTTATCCCCCGTAATCGATGATACGCTAGTATACCATTCAAAACCCAAACATGAGTATAGCTTCTCCACAGTATAGCTTTTAGGGTTCAAAGTGTTTTTACGGTAGATACTGAGCGAGTATCCAAAAAAAAATCATGAAAAATCATCTTGGCCCTCCCCTCTTGGTCCTTGGATCGTTACCGTACGTGCCAACCCTTTTTAATGTCAACCTACTCAGCCACTGACCACGATAAACCTGTCATATTGGAAGTCCAACGCGCCAAATTTGAATGCGTTTTCGCTGATTGTAGAGAGTGGCATTGGGAGAGTCCGGGGGACATTGTCGCGTCATTTTTGGTGCTATAGTATACGCTGTGCATGGAAAAAGGCAAGGCTTAATGCGAATGGGAAGATGGCCAGGCAACGAAGTTGTTTGGGTAGGGGCACGGATGAGCCTGTATGTGCAGGATGACACAGGTACTGCACCGAAAACTGCCCTGTCAGCGGTAACCCCAAATCGATATCCAGCACGCCAACACTGGCGTTGAATTGGAACCGGCAACTCGCAGCTGGTTTGTTATTGACAAGCACCACCCTCGGCGCGCGCTGTACCCCCAAAAACCTCACCCGCGCCACCTTCACCCCCGCATCAAACCCAAACGAGCCACGTACGGTGAGCCTACCCTCACGGAACGCCATCGTCAGCGCCGTCTTATTCGATTGCACAATCGACTCCCCGTCATCGATATACAAGCTCCCATCCGCGCGGCCGTCCGCGCCTGGCGCAACGACGAACTCAAAGTCGCGTTTACGCAGTGCAGCGATCGTCATCGCCCCCTGTGTGCGCAGCGGTAGCACGACGCCACCGCGGATGTGCAGCGGGATCTCCGTGAACGGCACGTTGTTGAGGTGCACGTTGGCGCCTCTGCCGTGTACCACCGCGAGTGTGTTGAAGTGGTAGAAGATGTCGTGCGGGAGGTACAGGGATACCGACGTGGCATTTTCGTCTGTGACGGGAGCGACGAGGATGGAGTCCCCAAAGAAGAACTGGAGGTCGATCGCGAATGTCGCCGGGTCTTTTGGGTATTTGAACCAGAGTGGGTGTAGCACAGGCGTGCCGTCGGTATGCGCCTGGTGGAAGGCGGTGTAGATGTAATCGAGGAGGCGGTACCTGAATTCATCTTAGCATGGGGGTTTTTGGTTGGGGATTTCCTTGCCGTATATCAAGCATGTTCTTGGCAGCTTGGGTCACAGTAGGCCATAGGTAGAATTCCTGGCTTTTCGAAGTGTCAGAATTATGCTGAAAAGCGGATGTCAGGCATGTTCATCCCCATCTGCATCATGTATATGTTACGTTACGCATGAACGGATAGAACGCCCCAAGCGTCACCCATCGCGCGCACAGGTTCTCCGTCGTATTGCCACCTATCACGCCAATCAACATCACATATATCCACCACAATGAGAAAAAAAAGAGGCATACCATATCCACAAACATCGCTCCCAACCATCGGAACCTGATATACCGATGCAAAGCCGAGCATGCCCGCGATCGAGAACCGGTAATGATCCCACAGGCTGAAGTTGTCGCCAAGCCACTTGCTAACATGGCTGCCCGCGCCCGCGAACGTCGAGCGCGTGATGACAAGTGTCCGCTTCCCTGGCCGCCGGGCGAGCATGGCGTCACGCGTCGCGACGGACATCATCGTTCCATAGAGGTTGTGCACGTTATACTCGACTTCGCCATTTGCGTGCTTTGCATCCGTCTGCGGGGCACAACGGTCAGACATGAGTGGGAAAAACATGTGGCTAGGGGATGGATGGTGCTTACGAATGCAGTTTTGCTGGAGAGCGCGCCTGCTGTGTTGTTGATGGCGTATGGTGGGTTAAGGAGGTCGTCCCGCTTTGATTTTAGCGATGGCTGATTGAATATAGGGGTGTTTGGATCAGGAGGGGGGTTTGTGCGAGACGGTGGGAGAGCCTGTTCGATAGCTTGCTGGAACGGATCATCACATGGAAGATTGCAGAACTGGATACAGTTTCAGGACAACATTATTACCGGTATGGTAAAGGGAAGGAATGGGGCGTACATTCGAAGGTTCGTTCATGTCAATCCACGCCCCGTCAATGTCAAGCCCACTCTTGGCGTTATAGAAAATTTCAAACTCATTGTTCCAGTAGCTAAAGCGAATACTGACTAATGGAAGCAAGGGGTCGAAGTATTAAAACTTACTTTTGACTTTGTGGGTGGAACCAATCTTGAAGGTGCTCGATAGGTAAGCGCTTGAAAGCCAGCCCTCGAAAATGGGTTTACCTGGATAAACAGTGACTCCTGCGTTGGACACTTTAAGCCCGCGAAAAGTAGAAAATGAAATAGCGAACATACCTGGCCAGACGAGGCTGAGGGAATCGCTCCCATTAGCGGCTTTCAGCCAGATCTCTTGCTCTTTGCCGCGATCATATGGGCCATAGTGCTCCCCAGGAAGGAATGCGACAGCGGGGTCAGTCAATAGCACTGGTGATCGTATGAGCACTCGCAGCGAAAGTTGGGCAAGACCACTGCGTACCAAAATGCTGGTCGTGCCTATGAAGATAGTCGACAATTTCGCGCATTCTGGATAAAGGGAAGTAGTCGGGATCAACCGTAAAGATCCTGTGTTTGAACATATAATCTGGTCGGTATTATTTGTCGGTTTCTTCCTCAGTGGACATCATAGTTCACCGACCAATATCAGTCCACATTGTTTCCAGTGGAATTTGTGCAGCCGCATATTTCGTAATGACTCCAGCAATATCCACGAAATCTGAACAACCACGAGGTTAACTGGATTCAGTAAAGTATGGAACCAGTGCATACCTTTGTAGCCAAATCTGCTCTGATGGAGGCCGAAAGACCAGTAGGGAACATCAGCCGGTACCCCGACAACCTCAGCGTACTGGCGCGCGACTTCCGCTGGGTCACTTTCGCTCCCAGCAAGGAAATAAAAGTCCAGGATGCCCCCGATCACGTTGTATTCGAGCGCTGCACCGTCCTGGTCCGTTTTCGTCAACTTGATGTCCATCCCGTTTGAGTTGAGGAGGAATACGCCATGGGTTCCCGTCGTCCGGTGTTCAAAGTATATTGGATGATTTCCGTAAAGGTTTGTACCCACCCCAACGCCAAAAGCATCGCGAGACCATAATGTGAGAGTTGTGTTATCAAGTGGGAGATGGAACGGATTGGTGTGCTCCCCTAAGCCATAGATATTGGCGTCAGATGGAAGGTTGGTCTTGACACGAAGGTATTGGGGCTCGAATATGATGGAATGGCTGGCAC